>PTFA01000026.1:3573470-3658378 GCA_003342895.1 Casuarius casuarius
AGTGCTCTCTTCCACACGGAGAGAAGCATGGAAACATCGGCGCGACCGACGGCGGGTCCGGCAGAGGCCCTGAAGCTGCTGCTTCGTGGTCGGCCACGGATTTTTTCTTCATTTCTCCAGCACAATGCTGTCTCTCGCTGAGGCCCCTGGCAGGATTTGATTATATTCTTTCGGATAGTTTAAAGAATGGGTAATTTTTTTACGGCAAGAATATAAAATTAAACTCTGGTTTTGAAGAGTTTATAATCTCAGGTCTTGATCATGGAAGGATACATGCACGTGAATAACTGCCACGCTTTCTTGTTTTAAATCACTTGAAATAGCCACGGGCAAGACGAGTTTGTAGGTTGAAGGCTTATGAAAAAATGTGGCAGACATGCATTCAAAGCACACATCTAAATAGTGATATTAGTGCTGGTGGCAGCCATCCAGCGTGCTGGGAATCGTTTACAGATTTCCAGGAACTAAAGCAGGAGCTGACCTTGAAGTGAGATTTATTTTCTGGCTGTCATCATCTACCTACAAAATGACAGCTTTGGGAATCTTTTCACTGAAAACTACACAAAAAATATGTAAGGAAGAATGGATCTGATTGTGAAAGAAATGTGTAGAAATAATAATGCATACAAACAATTCAAAAGCAATAAGAAATATCATAGGAAAACCAACTCCAGCTCTAACAGTAGATGTAATCCACTTACTAAAGAAACTGAGATTACAGAAGTTTCTCAAGAACAATAAGAGGTCTCATGTTATGCCCAGTTCCTACTTAATCAAAATTCATCTTCTGAGTCTTGCCTGATGTACAAAATACAAACATTATTTGTTGATTTTGCCACAGGACGCTCAAAGGATGTCATTTATTTTCCCCGTTCATCCTCATTACAGAAATTGCTCCAGTACCCCTAGGTAAAATTTGTCTGTCCTGATTTCTTTTGCCAATTGAAGGAGCTTTTGGCACCTGCCTGAGAGGATTAAGAAAAACCTCATCTAATTCAGAGGGTCCGTTCTTATGCCGAGAAAGGTCCAGTTTCTGCCTGAAACATCAAAACCACCAAGGAGAAACGGCCTCAACGGGCAAACAGCGTCGCATAGACCTGGACATTAGCTTCTGGAAATTTCAAAAAATAATCAGAGAGACAGCTATCAAAAGGAGGCCTTGCTGGGGATTAACTTTCAGCCATTTTTCTTCAATGTGCTTTTGACTGGACTCCAAAAAATGTCTTTGGAACTGATGACAACTTATTATGTTCAAAATGGCTGTATTCTGTTAGGGCCGTAGGGCTGCTCTGCCCACAAAAGGTAAGAAGCACATCTTTAATGATACTTGAGAAGGTCAAAAAGTAAAGCTACTCAGCCAGGGGACTTATTTCCCCTACTTCCTAGACTGAATATCTCCGCTATTTCCAGAGAAGGTCTAGCACAGCACAGAGAAGAAAGTATTCCAGAATACTGGCCCCTTCTTCTCTGCTTCCAGATTTTACAGAAATGGGACACGGTGCAGTTTCCTGATCGCTGACGCTACGGCAGACACACAGGCTTTAGGATCTCTTTTCTACTCTTCAGCAAAGATGAACTGTTCCCTTACTTTTATGACCCCAGAGAAACGGGATGATTAACCCAATCAAAACCTGCTTCATCAGGTGAGTCTTGGCAGCTGTAACAACAAGGGATATTTAGGAGTATCTGAAAGTAACATCATGGCACCACAAAACTCGGTATTTTGTCAGGTGTGTTACTTTGCTAGAGATAGGATGAATGAATGACATGAATGGAGTCAAAACACTTATTTTTACGCAGCTGTATGTTTGTCTTCACACTTGAGGTTTCTGACTTTCAAACTGGCACCGTTCCAACACTCATAGTCGTAGCCCCTATATGTTGATTCATTGTCCAAAGGGGTCTGCTAGTAAGTATATAGAGCAATATTATGCATATTTTGATGGGGTTTAATACATTCATTTAGAGTCATTTAAATTTGGGATGATGAGAGGGAAAGGAAAAAATAATCAATGTTACAAGTTTTAGTCTGTATCTGTTCCTTTTACATTTCTCTAAAATTAGATGATTCTGCAGCAAAACACAGAGCAACTAATAACAGCTGTCCCAAGTAGCCTCCAGAGGTACCTATAACTTCCCCATTAGGAATGATGCCAGGAAATGTGCAAAACCATAAAGAGTTTTCCCCAAAACTAAACTGAAGAATACCCACGCTGCCTGGAGAAAAATTAATAGCAAAATAATCTGATCAAGAGCAGAGTTTAAATATTATCCAAAGTGTACTAAATGTAGTTTATTCTGATACTTAGAGATTAACTGTTTGGTCTGAAAGATACTCGTAGTATACATTTATAAAGGACATAACGGCATTTTCTGTACCTGCTTTACAGAATCACTGGGGATGTTGAACCATAAAGTCTTTGGGAACAGTCTGAAAACAGCAGCTGAATATACTGGAAGACAACTTGCTATATATCAGTAAAGCATTTTTCACTTGGAGTTTAAAGCTGATTTCTTTCAAGAGCTGATCTCAAATAGCAATGCTCACCCCAACCACTTCAAAAAAATGGCTTTTTAAAAAGCCCATCTTTTTAAGTGCGGTATGAGAATTTACAGTTCTGAAATAGTAGAAAGTAGTCAGGAAAATACCAAGATATTAGTCATGACTCTTATTGATTGTGAAGTCTAGAAATCTGGTAAGCAAGATCATATGGAACAATTGACCACGATAGCTGCTCGCAAGGCTTCAGAAATCACAGCATCTCTTTATCCATTTTTACCAGCTTACTGAAGGAGCAAACGTTCTTCAAGATCAATTACTGTCACTGGACCAAAGAATAGGGATATCTGTATCAGCCCCGCAGACAGGGCACCTTTGCACTCCAGTAAAAACAAAGATCCTTTTTGGAAAATAGGAAGTCAAGGTGTATAAGAAATAGCTACATCCACAATAAGAGATATAACCCATAAGTCTTTGTGGAGAAGCTTAGCCCAATTAGCAGCTCCCTATAGATGGATCCCAAAATGACTTCATGGTGGAGTAAGAGGCCTTGGCAATGCCTGAGAGCTGGGGCTGGGAAAAGGAGGATATGGACCTTTCACCTGACCCTCTCTGATGTTGCACATGATCCACATTTATCTGTCCTAGATTCAAGGGTAGGTTTTTAACTTTAGGATGATGCATTTGTTTCTGACCTAAATCTATTACATTTCCCGCTGCCTTATCACAAGTATATGCTTTAATCAATTTTACTTTTGCTGCCATTCAGCTTGGCTCTCCCCTGACTACTGAATTATGAAACATAGCAAGTATGAGAAACGTGGCTGCTTTGTGCCACAGACAGCACCAAAACATGCAGCTCATCTCTGCTCGTTTCTGGCCTAACAAGCCCAGGCATTTATTCCCAAGTTCATGCTGTAATAACTGAGGGGCTGTTTCCTTTCTGTGTTTTAAGCAGCCTAACCCTTTGTGTCCCTGAGCAGTGCAAAAATGCGCAGAAGCTGCTCTTTCATCGCCCACCCAGCAATGGCAGGTCATTTTCTCTTTCCAAGTCAGTCAACCATTTGATGACCTTAATAATATGCACGCATATTTCAAGTCATTTCTTCCAAAATGCATTAACAACCAACAGTTATTTCATCTTTTATCCTATTACTATTTCATCTAGCTCTGTCAGAACCCTACGGCATCTTTTCTCATTCAGATAAATCTAAATAATTTTATAAAATCTGTCTGTTTTTACAGCATTGTTCAGCAGTCTGCCTTAGCTCATTAAAAACACCTTTTAACGCAGCAGTCCTGGAACGAAACTGGAGGCTAGCTCTCTGATAAACTTCCGCTGTGCAGAAAACTGATCACTTCATTCCTAACCTGCTCCATCTTTTAGCAGCCTCCGAATCAATATTTTTCTTTAGCCATCTTGGACACATTACAGTGACCACCTAGAACAGTGGATAGGACAAGGCAGTTCAAGCAAAGCATGAACTGCTCAAAAAAATTCACCTGTGCATTTCTGTTACAGATCCATGAGATATTCATAGATATTCAAAGACTTTTTTATTTTCATATTCAACTAAAATGGATGTTTTCAGACTTTTAGAATATGTACGAATATTTTCTACAAATAATTTGAAAATAAGAGGTTTCCATATCAAAACCATACCAATAAAATAACTGCTTTCAGTGTTCCTATGAAATATATATCCTTTGCCCGTTTGGGATGCAACCTGAATTAAGCCTTTTGAGGTCTAAAAATGGAAAGTTAGTTTAAATTCATGACTCTACAGCCACAACCTACAATGGCAAAGTATTGTTTTGCTTGGAGTTAAGTACTCTGGGAATCTGCTCTCAATTAGAAATTCAGACCTTCTAGTTTACACATTATATTCTGACCTAAGATTGAAATCTTCTGAGATCCAGTAGTAGCTATCAAATTTGCTCTTCCAATTCATATGACTTTGTGTTATTATGAATAAATTTCTTTGAAAGTAGGATTTTGAAAAACTCTTGTTCATAGCTTCCCATTTCTCAATACTTATATAAAGTTTTCCTTCTTCTTATCCTCAGAACTATTATTCCTTTTACAGCAATCATTTTGTTCAAAATAAAAATCCTATTTTTAACTTTGTTTTTAGGTTTAAACCTTCCCAAGTATGTTAAGCTCTCCTCTCCAAAACAGGAAAGATTATACATATTAAAAGCGAAAATATGGAAAGCAACCTAAGTTTTTACACAATAGTCATCCTCCTCTGATGACTTTCCTCCTTTCACATTGCAGATATTCCCTGCGTAGCATTACCTATATTTGGTTTTGGTGCTACAATATTTAAGTATTTCTTATGCTTTTTTCCACTATAGTTAATTAGACGAAAAAACATTAATTACATGACCAGGCTAAGTTCCTAAAGATAAAAGTGACATTATTGCCCTGGTTCTCTTTGGTTGAGAGTAGATGCCTTAAGCATTCATCAGTGTTAAATCTAAAATTCTTTTGAAAACTTTGAGTCAAAACTGAAAAATTTCACTAGGAAAACCTGTTGTACAGAGAATGTAATCCTGATCTTTTGAATAAACCAGAGTCCATGCTTAGAAAGTCAGGTTTGATAATAATTATCCTGACATCAGCTGACACTTTGAATGATATACTTTGCTAAGTCCAAGAAAACACTAGCATTTTTCATCAAGCTTGATTTCTTCCCCCAAGAGGTCTAAATTAATTCATTATTTTCCTTGCTCTTTTATGATAACTTTGAAGGTTGGAGCCTCAAAACTTTCTTTCACTTCTGTAGTCTTTTATTCATGCTTCCATTCTGATCCTACTCATTCTGATTTATAAATCAGAAACATCAAACAAGAAATGATTTTGGTAATGGACCTATAATAAGAAAAATAAAACAGCAGAGCATCTGCGAATTTACTCGTTGAATGCTTTGTGTTCTCATCATGAGGATGCATTTCGGAGATTCGTTGCACAAACAAGGATTATATAAAACTTCCCAATCAATTCCCTAACCACAGTGGATATCAGCAGGATGCCCTCTGGATTGCTTACCTGGCCAATAAAACAATCACGTCAAATGCAAAATCCAGTAGATAAGAATTGGCTTATATTAAAAGTCAATAGAGTTTTGCCATAACTTTGAAACAGTAAGTGAACCTGAAGGCAATCATTCCTCAAAAGCACAAACCACAAGTTAAAGCCAGCCAGAAACTGATCATATGCATAGGATCATTTAAGGTGTATAGGTACATCTAATTCATTCAAAGTACACATAAAATAAGCATGAACATGAAATGGAGGCTAAGACAATTTTCCTACTACTCCACTGCTGGTTCTTCTAGTACCTTCAGCTTTCAATGGTTTAAATGAGACATTTTAGTATCTCACAGCAGCCTTAGGCTTGAAAATGTCCCTTCTGTTTGATATGTCTTACCCTGTTGCTGTAACTCCGAGATCAAACATAGCTGTCTCTGACTCAAAAGAGCCTTGAAACATAAGTCAGAGTTTTAGGTGAATTTCTGAAATATTTTTAAAAGCCTTGCATACCATGGTTAGTAGGCGTTTCAGAAATTTCAGAAAAGGCAGATTTTCAACAAAAAAGTCTTCTTCTTTGAGCCAGCATAGATTGGAAGTTTTTGAGAGCTAAGTTTCATGAAGAAAAGAAGCTTAATTGAAAAGCTGCCTTTGCAAAATGAGTGTCCTCTTCCCACTACACAAACATTTCAAAAGGCTGCAGAAAGCAAAATGAAAAGTAGGCTGGTTGTAAATGCAACACTATATCTTTTTTGACTTAATATTCATACATTCTTTACCACATGTGTGTATCTCATATAGAGGGAAGTGAAATTACCTAGCTTTCTAGCAAAAGAGAGAAGTGTACAATCCCCCAATCTACTGAAAAGAGGTGAAAAAGCAATAGTAGATGCAAAAATAAGTTACACATTCACATCCAAGCTGGATAGAGAAGGAAAAGCCTCCCAAGAATATTATAGCGTAACCTGAGTACTTACAAGCCACAGGTACAGCAATGTAGGTTTTTTTTTTAATGAACATTTTTGGACTGTAGGTAGGGACAAACTTTTCTACAGTTTTATACATTCTCTGATGGTAACATGTTGCACTTTTCACTGATGTTAAGGCCAAATTCACATACAATATTGATTGATATATAAACTGTTTTTATGGGAGAGCAGTAGCCAGTCTTTCCTGCTCATGAAAAAAGAGGCGAGAGAAGGCAAGCAAGAAGCGACAAATTACAAGAGATAAAAGTCTATCAATCAAGGCAGCCAGCAGTACGCTGATGACTGACAAATACAAGGTATGTATGCTACTATAATCTCAGTGCCAGATAATTCCAAAATATAAAGCGGAAAGTTACTATCTTATGGAATATGACAAAGTTAACACCGGCAAAACTTGGAAGTTGTAGAAATAATCAACCAGGGAAGAAATCATGAAACCACATTAGGAGGAAAGGCTGGTATCTAAGATGGCAGGTGCAAGAGGAGATGGGATTGGTATTTGCTGATAAAGTAGAAGAAATATATCAAATCCAGCATCAGCTGTCATGTAGGAATAACTCACCATTATATCATTAGTTTTGTCAGAAGCATCATATGGAATCAGAGCGCCAGGCTGCAAGGCACCAATATAGATATACAGACGCCGAGAAATAGATGAGGAGGGAGAAAAGGAAGAGAATCACAGCCAGAGACAAGTCATGTAGTAAAAAGCCACTTTACAATTATATTTGAAGAAAATCTTCTCATCCCACTGCCCCATTTTCATTCCCTTCTGAACTGCTGGCCTGAATCCCCACGCTCTCTTCTTTCAGAAACAGATCCTCGGGAGAGCTCTGCTGCAAATCAGGGGGAGAGCTCGCCCTCTAGAGCCAATATTACCTCTGTTTGCAGAAAGACCACATCATATCCCGACACTATTAATGTCAGCTGTTTACATCTAGAATCCTGAAATACGAAACTGAGCAGGTGACCTCTATATTTGGTGCAAAGCAACTCATGCCTGGCCCATTTCAAGGTTCTTGCTTTATTACTGTAATTAATACATGCATGCGTGCATCATTTCAGCTTTTGTCCTACACTTATTCTTTAAGAGATTTGAAAGCGTATGCTCAGTTGCACATTATAAATTGAAACGAGAATTGGAGGCATTCCAAAATATGTGTCTCACCAAGTTATCTCGGGGAGAAAGTCAGTGCATATGAGCAACAAAGATAATTAAGTCCTGAGAAAACTGTGTCAACTACAGTAGAGTTACTTCAGAGTTTCCTGGAGCTCATTGAGGTCCACCACATATGTATATACTCGAGAGAGGAAATTTGGGCTCTGCCGAAGTCAAGGATCCATCGGCTTCAGCAGCGTGTGAATTTTATACAGCAATCGCTAGAGCATTTGCATTCTTGGTGTTTAAGGAAAACAAACACTGTGTATGTGTTTTGAGATAGGTAATTCTGATCATTTTGTGAATGGAAAGTATTTTTCTCAAGTTTCTACTTATATCACTGTTAGTCCTATATACCTTACCTACGCAAAACTTCCCAGCCAATCCCCATTTAAGGGCAAAAAAACCAGTGTCTTAGGGAAAAAGAGAAACGACTTGTAAGTGAAGGATTCCTCAGTGTATCCTCATATCCACTGTCAATGTAAATACTAAATTTTTTTTTACAAAATGAAGGTTAGGTATATTTTTCCATTGCCTTTCAAGTATTCAGTCATTTATTAACTCATTGCATCTAATCAAGGATCAGCAAAACTGGTGTTCTCCTTTTTGAATATGACCTCAAGCCTCATCCTGTGAGACTCATTCAGTCTTTCTCATTAGCTACTTCTTGCTCCTTGGCCAAATGATGCTACTTGTCCTGGGAGCAGCACTTTTGTGCTGACCATATATTGCGCCTGCTCCCTCCTCCATCTGCAGGAACATGCTGCTCGTTTTGCTACATTTCAAAGCCTGGCATAAACAGCAATACCATTGACTGCTCTGCCAGAATGAGATTTTATGGTCCAGTTGTCAAAGGAATAACTGGAATCCACTTGGCGCATGCAAAAGCCTGTTAGTGTGGGAATTACCTGTGACTGCCACAGATGACAAGCATTAATTAAGGGGTTATCCTGAAGGAGCAGTCATGCTGGAGGGACCCGTTACCTGCCCGGCTTTACAAGCAAACCCTTTTCACTGGTGGCTTCAGCTCCTTCCTGGTCTGAGGGAGGTCTACTTCCAGCCTTCGCGGTTAGGACTTCAAAGAGAAATTAAAAGAAAGAAAAAAAAAAAGCATCAGCAGTGAAACAGAATTGAAATGTGATGTGTGACAAGAGTTCGAAGGACAAAGAACAATGCAATTACAGCTTGAAGCATTTGCTGAACATCCAGCGTTAAAGCGGTGTGAAGGTATCTCTGCAGCCCCAGCATCTCCCAGCCAAGGCCAGGGAGGTGGCGGACGGGTGGAGACGATGCTCTCCCTCGGGTTGCCATGGCAGCTCTCCCATCAGCTGCGATCCGCGCAGGGAGCCCAATTTCCCCGTGTTGTTAATCTTGTCAGCAGCGTTAGCATCCCTCCGGTTTGGCAGCACAACACCCGGGTTAGCTTTCTAATGACATCCAAGCTCTGCTGACAGGCCGTATGAAGTATCCTACCTGTGCAGGTCACACAGCCCGGCTGGAAGGAATGATCACTCCTAAACGTGCACCTCTATCACAAATGTGCCGTTCATTTACAGAGTGACTTAAGAGCAATTTCCACATTAGGAACGAGCAGCTGAGAGTGTGTTTGCTCACACATTTTATGTCACAGGCTGTCACTCAGCAAATGATGTCCCTGTACAGGCCTAATTCCTGGGCAGAGTCCGACTGAATGGAGTCGGGATCTGGCGGAGCAGCAGCGTCCGCGTTAGCTCACGTAGGACGCTCGCGCTGATGCAGTAAGGACATACAGAGGAGCTGCAAAATGATCAGATGGCAACCAGCCATTATAATCAATGATGCTAAATATAAAGGGGAAAACTAGTCACAAAGTCAACCACAGCGTTCCTATTAATTTCATAGATGCTAAATTTTCACCTATATAATAAAAAACTTAAAAGTGCTCGAGTGAGAAAGGACTTTATTTTCAAAGTCACTGAGGTGGTTTAAGGCACTCATTAGTTGCCTAGTGAGATTTCCAGAATTGCTGAGGCGTCTTTTAGGTGAGACATTCAACTTCTGCTCTGATAAGACTCCCGAGTTTCTGACATAATCTGACATGAAGCCCAGCGCCCTGGTCCAGCAGATGTTTATGCACTGCATCAACTGGTTAATGTTATTATAATGTTAATTATATCCAGCACTTCTAGACTCAGTTCAGAACCATCTGCCTTTACAGCAAGAGTGACCAAGACACAAGTGCTCACTTACTTTCCAAGAAGTATAGGGTATGTGGGCATGATCAAATGCAATAAAATTATTTAATTGCAAGTGCAGTTCCATGCATAACCTAAGCATACAATTGTCTTTCAAGCACTGCTATTGAAAGCACTGTTTATCATAGCCTTCTCTGTGTGGTTATTCCCAATAACTTGTTTGCAGGTCCTGATTTATCAAAATCCTTAACAGGTGCAGAAGTTTAGATTTGTGGGAAAAGACATATAGAAAAAATTATTAGAGGAAGACATTTAATTACTTTATAACAGCTACAATACTAGATCAAGAATTGCGTACATGGCCTAAAATTAAAAGTAGACATGTGTTTATTTATATACAGTGTTTATCTATAAAAATATCATACTTAAATGGACTTTCATAGTAGCTGAATCTTTAAATTTTATCAAGAACTGTATAGCCATATTCAGAATAGATATCCTAAAAATCACTCTTTTACTGCCTATTTGACAGTGAGTTAAAAAAATGGAGATAATTACAGAAAGTAGGAAAACGTGCAGGAACAGAACCTTACAAATGTGAAACAGCAAGCTCGGCTGAACTTGGGAGTTACGGTTTACATTAGCTGAGAGTTTTATCTATTAAATGCAAGACTAAATCAGAGCAGTGTATCACAGTGTAGAAAGTCTCCATGAATGGGAGCCAGATGCGTTTTTCCTGAGGTCGTCATCCGTAACCGCTCTGCATTTGACTAAGTTTCCTACTGGAAGGAGGAGGGATTTCTAGGGCCATCAACAACTGTGTCACACGCAAGCAAATATTCATTGCAGATAATGCTAGAAACCTTAGAAATATATATACTCTAGATAGACCCACTGAGCACAAATCCTGCTGAGGGTCAAACCCCCTCCGGGACCCAATTTTGGTGAAGGCAGGTGGGGCTCTGGTCAGGAGGAGATCCCAGGGAAGCTGAGAGAAGTCCCCTCCCACGCTACGCCCCAAGGTCTCCAGTTTCAAAGTGTAAGTGGTCCATCATGCCTACAAAGCAAAGCACCTGTGAAAGCGTTTTCAAAAGCTGAGCCCGCGTACCACAGCCTTTTCTCAGGCCTTTCCGATTCCTTCATCTTCCTGAGGACAGGACCGCCGTTAGGGACAACATCTTTACGACTACATTAGCACAGCACGACAGTGCCTATTAACATGCCTAACGAGACACACCACCATCAGATATACCACTAAACAACATGTTTGCAGCCTCCCAGAAAATAAGTGACATTTGACTCAAAATACCATGATTACAGTTGAAAATGCACATTTTTATCATTTTGCTCCATCAGCCCTTTTCTTAACCTTTATCAAGGCATCTGTTTTCCCCCCAAAGGTTTCCTGCTTTTATCCTCAAAAAATTTCTTCACAATTATGCCCTGACTAACTTTAATCCTTCTTACAGATTCATGAGCTTTGCTCTTGGTCACATGGTATAATATTCTGTGCAATACAGGCCCCAAAATAACATCTTACAAAATGCTTTTGTGACAAGGCCAACCACGCTACTTAGTAGTGGTTCTGAGTTCAAAAATCCATATTTTACTTTTATACTCTTCAGAGTTTTACCAGATACCTCTATGAATACTTCAGATCTTCTGAATTCAAAGCTTAAAAATGTTGAATGCTCATTTTAACAGCTTTAAGGTTGTCTCTTCACCCCTTCCAGTACAGTGAATGAACAATAGCCTCATTTTTTTCCCTTGCTAAATTCTAGCTTTGATTGCCTTTTGAAAAGTTACAACTGAGAATTGGAAAGAATAAAGAAAAAGAAAAAAAAGTTGGAGAACTAAGAATGGACATAGAACACCAAATTAAAAAATATATATACTTTTCATTAAAAACACAAATGCTTTTTGGAATAAGAATTCATGCAAAAGTTTTAATTTTTGAAGAAAAAGACAACTTTTTGAATTAAATCTCAAGCAGATATTAAAATAGCTTTATGCATATGATTTGAGGACACAGTTACCTTTAACACCGCACAAGGGTGCGGACACCTACCAAGCACTGGCTCCGTTTCCGGAAGGCAGGAGAGCATCGCGCTCCCGTGCTGTCTGCGTGACCACACGTGCACGGAGAGGAGCAGTTATGCAGGCTGGGCACCGTCCTGGCTTGGCAGCCCATAATTCCCAGCACACCGTACAGAGGGCTCTGACCATCTGAACCTGGGTGAAAACACAACAGACCACAAAACTGGTTGCCTAGAGAAATCATCCGGTAATACTGCTGCTCCTTCAAGCATGGTGGGGGAATTAGATACACTGTAATGAGAAGTAGATAGAGAAAGATGAAACTAAAATTTTGGAAACAACCGAGCTAACAAAAAGCGATAGGTAACAGATCTTATTAAGCATGCACAACGCGGGTGGTGTCCCCAGGAGAAAGCCGAGGCCCCTGGGCACTGTGCCTTTAGCGCGGTCTGTAGCACTCTGGTCCACGTGCATAAAAGCTGCTGGGACACCAGCGTCACTGCAGGAGGACAGCTTGTGACGGGACCATGCAGCACGTCCCCTCCCTACCCCAGCACTAGGCAGGGAAGAGCCATCGGCTTGGTTGGGACCCAGGTCTCCACCACCTGTGCAAAAAAGAAAGCACTCAACTGTAATTTGGCTTTTAAGACAACATATCTCTTCAGGTGCGTACCTTGAATCACACTTTCAACCCCCGTATGATCAAAATTACAGAGGCAGAGAATTGAAACATAGAGACTACTCACACTTCAAAGAAAAAGCTATAGAGAAATATTGCAGCCGGTTACCGTCTGTCCATCCGCACACCAGCAAGGGCCAGCACTTGGGGCCGGTGATACAACACGCACGAGCAAACGCAGCCGAGAGCCCTTGAGCCCACTCAGGACACATGGCAACAAGGACAGCAAGG
Organism: Casuarius casuarius; assembly: GCA_003342895.1. NCBI lineage: Eukaryota > Metazoa > Chordata > Aves > Casuariiformes > Casuariidae > Casuarius > Casuarius casuarius. Next base: position 3,586,274 of record PTFA01000026.1, read on the forward strand.
TGCTCATACTGTTAATGAGATACTGCTAAATAAAATGATTTGTCATGGTAATACAAAACGTAAGAAAGAAAGGGCACTGCTTCAAAATTGTGGCCAACGTGACCAATTCTTCTTGAGCAAAACAAGATAAAGGCACATTTGTAAGTGAGGACACATACAACAGCTAGCCTGAAGAGCAAAGACAATAACAAAGTAAAAGAAAAGAAGAGGAGGAGGTTTGCTTAAGAAAACCGTAGACAAGAAAATAAAATCAGATATAATAGCTGTCTTGGGGAAAAGAATATGGAGTCAGAACAAAAGGAAGTGCCTTACCGAGCGCAAACAAAAGAAGATGGATGGTAGCAAAAAAAGGACTCCAAACATGGAAATAGTAGATGGTTGCAAAAAGCCATCCAGGCAAAGTAATTCTGGGAGGTACTTAAAGAGAAAATGTCATTCTGCAAGAATGTGTGCAGGATCAAAATGTGTCCCCCTCCTGCAAAAGCAGTTAGCAAATTCACGTGTCCTTTTTCAAACTTTTCAAAGGGGATTTGACTGCACAGCCTTATTTTCAAGACACTGTCGTTCGGTCTTGGTTCACATCAGTATCGTTATCCACAACGGTTTTGTATTTTTCCCTGCAACGGCATTTTGTCAGGCAGCCAGCACAGCAGCCCAAGGATAATTGGCAAGCTTCTCCGAAAACAAGCCCTTTCCACGCTGAGAAATAGGAAACCAAGCCACACAGAGCAGCACGCAGGTAGGTACACCTTACATGCTACCCCTTTTAACTAGGTTCAAAACAGATCGACTTAACATTTGAGAACAGTCATTTTTTTTCTCTGAAAAGATACTGAGAGTTAAAGTTTCCTAATGTGAACGTCTAAGGGTCTCAATCGAAAAAAATAAAGTAATTGGCATTTTTGTGCTGATTTCAGAGCTGTGAATCAGGTTCCAACACATTAATTGTAAAGTGCAAATAGAAATGAGATTCCTTCGTTGCATTAATATTTTTATTACGGATGGTTGTACAAAAGCCAAACAACAGACTTAGCAGCACCATAAAGTTAACCTTCCAGAAAACTATCTTTCTCCTTTGTCCTAACCAGGTATATGCAAAGAGATGGCTCATAAAATGTTAGAGCTGGTCAGAAAAATAACCACAAGTCATGCCCATCCTCACTGCTTCAGCAAAATTTCGTTTTACTCAGTGCTGGAGAGAACTTAAAAATCTGAAATATTTTCACGGAAGAATATTGTTTTAAAGAAAGCGGGCTCAGTTAGCAGCTCAAGAAAGCGCATATGTCCTGATAGATAGATTGGAATGACCCAGGAAAAAAGGAAATTCGGTTTTAATAAAAATGCTTCAACCACCTGTATTCGGTACCTGCTGGATGTCCGCACACACACTCCCCCAGAGCAGTGCGTCAAAAGCGGCTGCTGCAAAGCTTGGCGGAGGATCTGCCCTCCGCGGCCCTCCAAGGACGGCTGAGCCACTTACCTTCCTCCTCATCCTCAGTGTGCGGATACCGGGGAGACTTTCTTGTTGCTAGCTAGAAAGATGGGAAATTGAGGTATCCAAAACTTCAGGCATTTGCATGCATTGAACTGAGATAAAGAAACAACAGAAACGGTAGAACTGTCAGAGTAGATAATAAACTCTCTTGATCCCCTCTATAGATTTCCGCAGCAAGCATATAGCTTTTCCAATGCATTCTTAAAAAAGGCTATTTTTCTTACCATGACAACAACACATATTGCATGTTCATAAGGATTTTCCCAGAGTATCTCCGAGTAAAGAAAACTGTCTAGTATTTATTTTCTGTGGATATCTGACTGGGCCAAAAAATGTTTTCAATTGCTGGACACAATATATATAGTAATAAAACAGATATTTCACTAGAGAAGAAGTAACTGTGCCATAACTGGTGGAGATGCTTGAGGCAGCTGGGGCCAGACCCTGCTGCTGCCTCCAGACAGGCTGCTCCGTCCTGGACAGGGTGGAAACCAGCTTGGCTTGGATATGTTTTTGCTGCCAAATCCCTTCTTTATAAACCATGAATTTCTTTGAGACTTCTATTCTAAACAGCTGTAAACAGAGGTTTGCCAGCCCCTCCAAGGCCCCTCCTGCTGAACACAGGCATGGAAGAGACAGGGGGGTTACTTTTGTCAGCCACCTACTTTTGCATTGGACAATAGCTGAAGTGTTTTATATTTACGAAAATATAATGCAAAGTCGCATGTAAATCTCATATTTAAACATCTTCTATCATAGGGAAAATAAAGTTGCTATAAACATTCCTCCACTGGCCAAGCGAATGCAATCAAAGCGCTCCCAGACGCGAAGGGGAGCCCTGGCCTGGAGCCCTGCAGGTAACTGGTGCTGGTGGTGCTGGTGGTTCGCTGCCTGATGCGAGTTTTGGCAGGAGTTTTGGTGAACCTCCCACCTCTCCCCTTTTGCATTCTCTTACAGAAACAAAAAACAAGTGAATAAAGAAATCTGGGAGGGTGAGAGGGAGAATATGACCTGTTTTTAGAAGTAAAGTCCTTAGGTGTTGAAACTCACAGGTACAATGAAAACAGATCTAACTAATTTATTTTAAAATGCCATGAAACTACACTGAACTGAAAACCCCCAAGAGTAACTCAATGTTAGGTTTCTTTTTGCCAAAAAAGATTCCAAGAATTTAATAAAAATGTCTTTAGAAAAGTGACTGATGAGAGCTTCCACATTTATTAAATAAAATGTTTAACTAATATTTTTTGCACCTGAAATGAGAAAGAGCATCCCTTTTGTGCCACTGAGATGAGCACATTATTAATCCCTAGCTAAATCTTGTTGGGACTGAGGAGAGGTGATCCTAGGAAGAAGGATTTCTCCAGAAAAAGGGCCTCTGAGGTCCGCAACACTTTATGCCGGCACAAATAATCTGCACACTAATAGCTCAGTGGGGAGGATGAGAAGAAGTTTTGCTTTAACAGATTAATCCTCAGGTTATAGTACAAAAACACAGTAGCTAAGCTGCTTTTTTCACTAAATGTATATAATTTTAATGTCATTTGAAGGAAGCAGGTTCTGTTTATATCCACCAAATATAACCATTTAAAATTCAAGTTATTCGCTCCTCACACACTGTTCTCCCTTCCCCTTCATAAAACAGCATTTTTGTCCTGGGCAAGGACATTGGCCACCAAACTATTTTATCAGTTCTGAAGGTGGTTGATTTTAACTCCCAGATTTGATAAATTACACGTTAAATGTTCTTAATAAATAGTATATAAAATGTGTACAGAAAATCAACACTCCTTCTTGGACTATTGATTAAGTAGATTCTTATGTACTGCACCATGAATGCTTGCAGTCCACCGGGATTGGGGATGTTCTGTTACGTGGTTGAAAACATTAAGAAAAAGGACCAATGCCTCTGAAAGTTGTTTGAGGTCATGAAGAGAAATGCATCCTTATCAGAACTGACATCAAGAAGAAGATAGGGAGGAGCCGAGTTATCTTTAGAGCGATAACAGCAATGGAAAACCATTATCAGCAGAATTTCAAAATGTGCATCAGGCGTTCTTCATGCATTGAAAAAGCCTCAGGCTCTCTGAAATATGCTGGGTTTATCCTGTCCCACATTGATTTTGGAGTGAGAGCTAAATTTAGGCACTGTTTTCTTTTTTCTTTTTTTCTTTTTTAACTTAGCAGTTCAGTAGCTTTCTCAGTTATGGCGATGACAATGAGTGTGGGTTAACATGACATTTCCATGCTGGCTACTTTTAGGCCCCTGATGGGCACATCTTCAACCCTAGCACTGAATGGGGGACATTTGGCCATATTTTGGCACACGAGAAACTTTTCTGGTCCAGAAAACTCGCTCTCTCTCTCTCGCTCTCTCTCTCTCTAATGCCTTACAATGGTAGCTGTTGGCAAGCAGCCCTATTTTAACGGTTATCACTGTGATAACCTCAATTCTCTCCTCACCTACTTTTCTATTCCTCCTCCCTGACTCAGTCTTCTCTCTCCTTCCAGTTTTCGCTCTTCCACATTTTTCAGGAACATCTGCCTAATGCATTTTAAGAGTTTTTGCCCTCCGGTTTCCTATTACTTGTCCAACATCCTGTTTCAGTCAAGTATCAAATCCCTCTTTATTAACAATGATTTTACCGATAGCATTCAGTTTTGTGATGTCTTTGCATTGCCCCGAGTCCACCTGCAGCAATCCCTACAAGTATCTTTATTCATCCTCGTGTAAAGGTTGCCTAGAACAAGTAAATAAAAAGCCTGCTGACTGACCTAATTGGCTACCGGTAGGTTGTCACTCAGCTCCACCTCCCACTAGCCATTAAGCTACGGGGCATCATTTCCTGCTAATTAATAGGCTCAATTACAGTGTTTTTACTTGAACTTCCTTCCCCTGCATTAGAACCAAGCAAAACACGGTGACAGACGCAAACACAGTACCTTGGCCAAACCGTGATCATCAATTTAGTCATTTCATAGCCTCCTCTTGCTTATGGAGATGTTCTCCTCAACATGTGCTTTCCTTCCATATGGCGTGCAGAAAACTCGGGGGAGTTGTGCACACAGAACTGCTCGGTCAACACATTTGTTACTTCTGTCCTGCTGGCCCAAAGCACTGATTCATCATGAAATTAGACAAGCAAGCCAGCAACCAGCCAAAGAAAAGAAAAAACACCCCCAAAACCCCTAGAAATACAATCAACAGTGGAAAAATTCTTAGAAGACTGTTAAGTAGGTGAGATTTACTTTGATTTCATGCCCACGTTCTGGGCAAGTCACACGCAGGAGGGAGAAGACGCTGGCTGCCTACAGGACCCCCGCTCTTAAGCCTTCCCAGGTGCTCCGACTACATGCAATGGTTTCATCCTGACCACCACTAGCGGGGTTTCCCACCAGTTGTTACCCTTTTGGTAAATGTAACCGGTGCAGAAGCATTTTGTGCAGCTACTTTGCTGTTCACAGAGAAACAGCCCCCCCAAAACACCTCAGGCTTCAGTTCATTTCAAGTCATTACATCAAAATCATTTGAATGGACAATGTGATACACGAAGTCTAAGAGATACCTTTAAACGCTACCTTACGAATTCTAAATCTTCAGTATGCTATAATTCTTTATTCATTTATATTTGGTCTTTGAAAAATATCAGCCTGCCACTGAGGGCAAGCGCGCCGGCCCCCGTGCCGAGCAGCAAGGGAAAGAGCGTGCATCCCAGCCTGGCATTCAACACTTTACGGCCAACATCTTCACTCTCTGAAAATAAAATTACACACTTAAAGAAAGGATTTTATTTTCAAAGTTATTGCAGACCCAACTATTTGTATTTACTTTGAGGAACAGAGTGATCGCTTGGCAGCGTCTAAAATACTTGGGTTAAGTTTAATTAAAAACTATACAGGACTAGCAGTCACCTTGCTGGCCTCTAGCCTTGACCTGCTCGTGTGTACATCCAAACATCCCTGTGATGCTTCAAAAATTTCAGACACTGTTGAATTACATACAAGTGGCTCCAGCTTCGTTTTCATTAAATTACACCGATTAGTCCATGTAATTCAGCATACCTGGGAAACTAATTTAAAACATAATTTTAGCAGAAAACGAAGCCAGTCTCAGGCATAGGGCCATCCATTACTGTAAAACTGTATTTTTAAGTACTACGTGATCACCTATTTATATTTTTGTCATGATGCAAGTATAGTATAACATTCCCAAAACCACGAACAGCGACCGCATAGCGCTGGGAAGGAGCACAGCGTTACACCGTGTACCTCGGTACCTGCATCCGCTCCTATTTATTTTGATTCTTTAGAGACCCAAATATCCCGGAGATGCACCAGCCGCATCCATATTTCTCCAGAGACGTGCGACAACTTGTTAAATTGTCGCAGGCAGACACTATCTGTTTTCCCCTCGCAGCTTGCAGACAGGTAATATCGCCGCTATGTGATCCTAATAGCTCCGTGCCCAGCCAGGTCTTTGCAGTCCACTTTTTGCTCTTTGCCATCCATCCTGTTTCCTATTTCTCCCCTTTCATTTACTGGGCGACTCTTACTCATCCTTTTTCATCCGTCCACAGTCGTGGCTTTCTGGTGTTTTCTATCTAAACTATTTTAATCTCATCTTTCATGGGACTGCTGGCTCACAGTGATAGTTCTCCTTTCAAATCTCATTTATCACGTTACCATGTGGCAGTATTACTTGATTACTGCTAAGGATTCGAATTTCTCTTTATTGTTATAAAAACCTACTATGAACCTCCAGACTGCCCTGCACTGTGCAAAGAAAAAGTTATTATAAAAAGTATCTACTCACTTTAATACCAATCCTTTGTCCTCTACTAAGTTTTTTTTTTCAAAGTATAATAGTATAACTAACTCATTAACTTGGCACTAACTGCAGCAACTTTGCTGTCTCCTTTCCAAATATTTCTAATAAACTACAATCTAGATAAGATTATTTAAAAGGATGAACAGGCAGCCATTTGTGTTTGCTTATGCAATGATAATAAATTATCTTGAAATTTTTCACTCCAATGTTTCATATCAAATTATATCTTGATACATATCTATCATGCCATAACACCTACTTGTTAAATTTCGTAATCTTTTTTGACCTTGAACTACTACTGACTGGACAGGAAAGAAAAAAAACCCAAAAAACTTTTGCCTGTCTTCAATAAAAAACTTACTACAGTTGGGTGCACCTCCAGCTGCAGGAAAGGCAATGCCACATCTCCTTTTTTGATAATACTTACGGGCTTCTTACTTCTTTACTTAATGCACTTCAGGTTCCTAAGATATTGACTGCATAAGGTAATACTTATAACTGATCATACTTTATCAAGAAAAACCTATTCCTAAAGGTTGTCCTCATGGTCTGACTCAAGCACGGTTAAACCAGGGTTGTCCTCTGGCCCGCGCTAGTCACTCGCCAGGGATCTCTGCAGCTCTTCCCCACCCACGGAGATGCGCGCGGTCCTCGGGGGGAAGGCCAGCGCACGGGCCTCGTAGGGGTTCGCTCAGGTCCGAACCCCGCCAGGAGTCCCTGGAAACGGCTGGTTTTGGCTCAGTCAGAAACAGCAACACYAAACTCTGTGCAAAAGCATTATGGCCATAAGAGAAAAATCCAAAAACTCCTTGACAACTCTTTCTGTTAAAGAAAAAAATAATAAAAAAATTGTATCGATACATCATGATTAAATTTCCAGAAATGGTCCTAAGCCTCATCACGTACAACCCCACCAAATTAAACCTTCCAGAGCAAATCACCGCAGCACGAGAACTGCAAGCGGTATTCGTCTCCGGTGTCTCTCCCACACGCATCACCAACAGCCGAACACGACCGGGGCAACTGCACAGTGTTCGGAGCTTATTCTAGACTTTACACCGTGCTCAACGGGGATGGGTATATTTACATATTTACATTTTAAAAGGCAAAGCTCCATTGCACGTTTTGCATATGAACTAAAAATAAAAGAGCACTAAGCGCACACAAACACGCGTCTTAAACATCAGCATCGGTATCTCTGCAATGTTTTCCCTCACGCCTGAACAACTCGTTTTCAGAATACATACAATTTTTAATCTTATATTTGCATATGTAGGGACAGTCTGTCAAAGCCAATTATCTCAGCACGATTCGTCATCATGATGCTTTAAAATAAAAGCAAATCGTTGCAGATTGGGTGCATTTAAAAAGCTATTTTTAAGTTTGGAGAAGAATTACCTGTTGATCAGGTAGCCTATTTTTTTTCCTCACTCTCAGTGAAGCATACAAACTCTGAGAAACCTCAGCAGTTGCCTCTATTTTATTTTATTTTTTGAAAATCCGAGGGCTGTGGAGGGGAGGTCACCCGGAGGAGTGCAGCAGGCTCCTCCGGTGGCCGCAGAAATGGGCAGAAAGCATGTAATCTTTTTCCATTTTTTTGTCAACTGTAGTTTCTGCCTTGCTCAAACATGTCACGCCTTGCTCTGCACTTTCCCTTGATTACCTATCAGTGAAAATGAAGTGAAAAGCTAGGGTCCATCCACTAAGCAGATATAAATTTTTCATCAACCCATTTTAATCAATAAAACTCACTGCTATTTCGTAGCATCACACAGCATCGGTCACGCACAACACGACCGGGGACAGACTAAAGGAGTCAGGATTCGGGGGCCATGCACCAGCCTAGGGAAGGCAAGGGTACGGCGTTCACACGCCACAATTTTTCCCACCCGACTGCCAGTTAAACACTGCCTAAATGACAAACTCAGCCTCTGACAGACGGAGAGTAGCATATCTATAGGTGGCCGCTCAGCTCAGCACTGAAAGCTACTTCTATATTTAAGAGCATGACCATTAGTCGCTCTGCCCCATTAGCAGCAGTCGCACCCTGCGCTCTCCACCACATTAGTACAGCTTTGCAGCTGGGCTTGGCCTGCAACTGTATATTTAATGGTCGTGCTGTAGCCCTTAAGAAAGTTTCTGCTTACTTATTTTGAATAAGTGGCGTTCACATCTTACAGAAACGGTTTTAATACTTTTAAGTAATTTCTAACAACCTCCAGAACATACAGGAATAACGATGAAGCCTAATTAACGATGGAAGTTAGGAATGGCTGCTTTTATAGCTTATGCTCATAGCAACACATCTTTATCCTTAGTGGAGGGAGAGAGAATATATATGTAGGTATGTATGCATATATAAATATATATACATATATATATTATTGGCAGCTCCCTGTGGCTACAGACAAGCACTTTTGCTTTCTGCATGAAAAAGACATTGCAGGTAAGACATCCAGCGAGGGCCACCAACCTGAAAGCTGTGAACAGAATGAGAAAAAAATCACTGCTCAAATTTCTCTTTGATTTACAGAGAAAGCAATTTGTGGAGACACCGGGCAGGAGGAAACCCAGGCAGCAGCCTGCACAAACTGAAAAGCGAACCTCCAGCAGCAGCAGAGCAATATGCAGATACCGAGCAATACAAACTGCAGTTTATGTAAAATTTCTTGAGCAGCAAACACATTCGTAGTCCTGACAATATGCTTCAAACAGAATTGATGTTCTGGCTACAAAGAAATGAGATTGTCTCCAAACTGAACTCCAGCTGCATCATCTTTAAATATCTCAAATCTTTGGCTACCTGATGCTTTTTTAACTGTCGGCTCAGTCTTTGATCTTGGTAGAACATGAAACTCATTACCGTTCCCACAGTTGCCCCTTTGCTCTATTCGTTTCTTATTTAAAAGACCTGTTTTTCAGGAGAGCTGAAAAAAGTTTTAGAACAGGATAAAAGCCCCGTTTTGCAGACTGCTGTACGCACGCAGAGGAAGCCTGCCGCAGCAGCGAGCATCCCGGGCGAGCTCAGCTTCGCACGGCAGCATCAGAGGGACGGAGAGGGACGGAGGAGAACTTTTCCTAGCAACCAGCAAAGAGCTATTTCAATTTTTTTTTTGTTTTCTATTTATATTACTTCCATAGTCTCAAATTAAAAGGTGGTCTCAGCAGAAACAAATCTGATGAAAATCAGTGCCATGTGCACGCTCTTTTAGGCAGTAGCTGAAGCTGAACTCCCTAGAGGGACAGGAGCCATCGGTTTCTCTTGCCTGCCAGCGTCAGGGGAGGAAGGATACGGGCACAGCGTGAAAGCGTTTCAGGTTTGCACTCCTGGGACAAGGTCTAATCTATAGTCTCCATTTGCTCTGCCAGTTCAAGCAGGGTTGAACTCGTCTTTATTTCCTTCTCTAAAAGGGCATGACACGCTTCCTGAAAAGGGGGTAGGGTATTTCCAAAAGATTTGTGAACTATCATCTGCAGAAGTCCTGGCTGAACAGTTGCCGTCTGGATGGACACCCACGAGAGCCCCATGCCTGGTTAAAACGGTGGTCGAGTTACCCACACCACAGCGCAGGAGAAGCAAACAGGAAAAAAACGCAAGAGAAGCAACATCTCTCCAATGAGCTCGTTGGATTTCTCCCCTTTTTCCCCCCCCTCATCAGGCTGAATGAGAAAAGAAATAGTTTAAAAATTAATGCTCGTTCCCTCTCTCCATACGCCTTGTTTGTTCTTTGGAGCTGGAGAGAAAACAAAGCTACTTCATTATTTACTGCCGCCTTAAATTTTTGATAGTAGTCAAAATAAGATGCACTGCGTTGAAAGGTAGCAACTTCTGTTATGTAACAGTAAAGTTAATAGCGGGAACATAACAGCATGTCACATTCACATGTAAACATATGGACATGCTCGGTTTTCAAAGATGAATCCTCTGACCCAGTAAAGGCTGAGCTTGTCAAATGAATTATTGAGGCAGTAACTGCAAATTAACACAAATTGCACACAGTTACAAGAAGGAAACTTTCAATTTTCTTCTTAAAACTTCTAGGATAAGAATGGGAAAAGCCTCAGAGATAGTACCTCCCAGGAAGAAAAGGCCACCACTTGGTCTTCAACAGCTTTCCAAGGAGCAAGTTAAAAGATGCAACCAAAAGGACAATATACTTGCATGCTAAATTATCGTTAGGTCTCTGAGATTCATCATTTCCGACTGCTGCTTTTAAAAATAACTGAGGAAAATTTATTAGGCAAAAGACCCCTTAAAACAGAATGCTAAAAACAATGTTTTTTGTATTATTTCTCTTCTGGAATGCGTAATTCTCCAAAAGTGCTTGAATTAACCAGCCAGAGTTGCCTACTTTTAGAACTTATACAATCCTTACAAAATCATGCTCATAAACAAAAGGCGCTGGGTAGTAATTCAGCTATATGACTTAAAATAGAAATTTGTGGCTTTAATTGTTCATCCTGTTTATGTCACTTGGGGCAACCAGAGAGCTTATGGGCCTTCTCTACATTGATAAATCCCCCAAAAGTTTTCCTAGAGCAATTTTGTTGAGGTGAGCGTCTCAGAACGAGCTTGAGTCTCATGAGGAACAAATTTGTGTTCCAGCCTGAGAAACACTCTCTAAATTTTCATTTATTTCTTGCAATGAAAGCTCACGTCTTTCTCACATAGTGCCATACACAATTTGCTCTATATTCCACCAGCCAGACCTTCTCCCCGGTTCCACCAGCACAGGAGGTGTCACCTCGTGAAGAAGTTTGAAAGGGCACCACCCCATCCCAGACGTCACGGCTAACCTTTTCCTTCGCAGAGACTCCCTCCTCCGGGGCACCTTTTCAAAGCCTGTAGTTCACGATGCCTGAGCGTGATGTGATTGCTGGAGACATCTAAGCTCTGGTGTTACAGTAATTGCCATTTTGGTCACTGTGTCTGCAGGGTTTCCTCTCCATTACCTCGAGGAACTCTAGATGTCTGAAGCTGTAGTGCTCTAAACAAAAAACAAAAACAAAACAAAAAAGCATATGCATCTCTATGCACAGTGATTGCTTCTCATTGCTCAACTAAAAGTAGCTCAAGATTACATTGCAAAATTCAAGATTAATAGTGAATCCTCGAGAATAAGTTCCTCTATCCTTTTCAGTAAGTTCTCTTGTTTTCCTTGGGAGAGAAACCTTCATTTGCAAGTGAAAGATGCAATTCCAGCAACTCAGACCCCTACAGCTCAAATACTTTTCACAGCTGGACTTTTCACGTTACTTTTTGTCATAATAAATAAGCAAGGATCACCAGAAAATAGAAAAAAAAACACTTTTGTTGAGTAATTGCATATGAGTAACCACTCCTGTGCAACCAAGCATGAAAAAATCAGCTCTTTCATTTAATAAAACATACAATGAAGTGTTGGTTTCAACCTCACCCTTCTGATTTTTCAGATCCTTTCCTTGAAACTCCTCACTCTGGGCTGTCTGCAACCAGTACTGTAAGGTATTGCTTCAAACTAAAGCTTATCACAGAAAATCTGAAGCAATTATCATTTTTTTCTTGGTAGAATTAGAAAGAAAAACACTTAAAAATAATGTAGATTGACATTTTCTGTCTTTTTCTTTCTTAGAAAGAAAATGTAAACGGATAAATACATTCTAGTAGTCTTGCAGAAAGACCAAGTGTCTGCTGCTATTCTCTCTGTTTCAAACAGAAATCTTTTCACTGATAATAGGATGAATAAATTGCTAAAAACAATCCCAAATTACAACTCTACACAACAGCCATTTTGGCTACAAAGAAAAATACAGCGTTTCCGGAACCTGTTTCCATAAAAGCAAAGTGATTATGGATCACTTCAGCGGGACCATGATTCAGCTTCTTCGCAAGCCAACGGTAGCGACTCCAGAAACCATCTCATCCTTCTGCTCCGCTGTTGGCAACCCAAGCGTGCTCCAAAATTAGTCTTCTCTGAGCCATTTTCCGAACTGGCTGTTTCGGATCTGGCTTGTCAAACCTTGCCACGTTACGCTTGCCTCCACGGGCCAAACTCGCTTCCGGCATCGGCGGAGCTGTGCCGATTTTGGCAGCCGCGCGGCTTCTGACGCTGCTCGCTGCTCGCCACCGTAAGCTGCTCCTTCGGGACTTTCGCGTCTGTATAGGGATATTGCAGCTGTCTGAGGACGGTGGCTAATTTTATCGCTTAGCAGTAAGTAGATACTTCTTTCAGCAAAACTTCCCCTGCTGCTTTTGCATTTTCTCCTCTCCAAGTTGTTTCCTGCTTTTTCCAGCCATACAAATAAGGCCTTAAAATTCAGTTCCCCACTGTTTTACTCTGTTGTTGCTGTTTCTACAGTAGTTTTAAGAGGAAAGGAGTCTGGTGGTGGATCCTTTAGACCAGCATTTTAATGACACAGGGTAGAGGGCAGGCCCTTACCACCACAGATGCCAAGAGTCTTTTTCTACTCCTGTTCTTTCATTTACCTTTGGATATGATTATGGTTTTTGTAACTCATTTTCTACTATTTTTTCATTAAATGAAATACTGTGAAAATGTGTTTAGCAGCAGAACTATCTATTATAATTTAAAAAATGGAAGAAATTACAGGGGAGCACATACTAAAGTATGTAATATAGTTTCAGGAATTACCTCATCTGTGATTTTAGTATATCATGGACAGGGACAACTTCTGCCATTTTTCAGTGATTGCAAATTTAACCACCCCAAGTATGAATTATCACAGTATTATTTCATTATTTTGAGACCGACAAATCTACAGTGTAGCTAACACATAGTTCATCAGAAAAGCCTTCTTTTTCCTAAGAAATTGCTTATACGATTAGACAAATGGTCCACATAGCTCAGTTTGTCATCTCCGACAGCGGCAAAAGGAGACAGGGCTTAGGGAGAGTAAGGGCCACTTTTTACAGCCCGGTCTGGGAACCGTTGTGTTCGTGAAGCCGGACCATTCCTGCCCATCGGTATCTGTTTATGGACCTGACATTCATAGGTTTCTCCAATACCCTTTAGGACTTGCCCGTGCTACCTGTCTTCACAACCTCCTGCGGCAGCAAGTGCTGACATTCACTACCTGCTACGCACAACCTTCCTCCTACTAGTTTTACTGGGTTTATCTCCCCCTAGGATTGGGGGATTTGTTGAAGAACACCCTGCGTACCATTGCCGCGTAGACYCAAGTCTCTGCTACAATAACGACAAATCATGACAACGAGCTATGGCAGATCCCAGCCGTGCCTGGGCTCCGGATCAGGCATCAGGTTGTTCACTTCACCTGACCTCTGCCTACCTACCACCCGCTTCACGTGAATTAAACCCGAACTGTCTGGGAGACGTGAGGATCCCATCTGGAACCAACCCTTTCAGCTTCCAGTTCCAGGTTTCTAATGTTGTTGGTGAAGTATCAGCACACTTTAAAATAATGATACTTCAATTAATGCTGGTTTTCAGTGGAGGCCTTCTACAGCTGCTTAACAACTTCCACATTAACATCCAGCTCCCTACGACTATTGAGACTCAAAAGCAGAAATAATGAGATATTGAAATAATCTTTGTCCTTTAGAGAGAAAATATCCAGTAGACTCTGTGAGCAGTACATATGTCAGAGCCAGAAAAATATTAGTGCAGACAGAAAAAAAATCCCCCAAAATACGCAAACTAGAATTTGCAATTGTCTAAAATCCCTATTTGAAATAAGATATAACAGTATTTTAAAGGATGGCAATATACAATTAAACGGGAAAAATTCCAGCTGTTTTCGTAAATACCAACCTAAAGGATTTAATTTCCTAGGAATTATTCACAAAAGGTACCTATTCGATACCTAATTTTCAACACTGTATTTCACGCAGTGGTCCCTAAACACCCAGCTCTCAAATGGGGCTAACGCTGCCACCCATTTCACTGCGGTGTAGCTAGGACAAACAACAAAGTAAATTATCACAGCAAAGCAGCTAAATATGTTATGCAAAACAGAAATTAGCACTTGTTGCAATTAAGAACAAATTAATACATTGCAAGATTTTCTGAGCGTAATTGTGAAAATTTATGACTTAGCCATTATAACCGCTCACCTGCTTCCTCAGCTGTACACGGGGGCCTTCCTAACCGAGTGTCATAGCGTCCTCAGGTCCTCAGAGCTCGGGATTTCCAGCCTCAGACCCCACCACAAATCATGCTGCTTTGCTCCTTTGAAGTGTTTTTTTGTTTTTTGTTTGTTTGGGGTTTTTTTAGCTATTTCAGCTACCCCAAAGCAATTTTATAGCACCTCCTTTATGGATATAATTGCATTCATTTCGCAGATGCAGAGATTCACTGGTCATGGGCATTCACTGAAAATGAAAGTCAAGTGTCCTAATTAGCCACACAGTCCACTAATCACTTGATTATCTTCATTTCCTGAAGACAAAACAATTTAATTTTAAATTTGGGGGTATCTGCGCACTGCAGGATATTAGCTTGAACTAATACATGTAGTTAAAAAGAAAGCACATTCATTTCCCTAGAAGAGCTTTTTGGTTTGAAAACTGCATATTTTCTATCAAAAGTACATAAAAGGAGATAGCTAAATAGCAGTAATACATTGCCTACATACCTACATACCTTTTTTGACAACCTAAATTACAGAGGCACTCTTAGACCCAAAAAAAAGAAACGTCAAGTTGCTACTAGGCTAAAATTGTTTCTGACCTACCCATTTTGCAGAAACGGAGCAGAACTACGGAGACTGGTATTCAAATGAAATGGCACTGCTCCGAAAGGCAATGTTACTGACAACAGCATGCAGGTGTGTGCTATAGCGTTTTGCACAAACAGAGAGCATATGGTATTTAATGCAAGGAAATGAAACAGTTCTAAGCTACAGTCGAACTGGACATGCATCATTCTGCAGCAATTCCAGAGCCAGTGTAAAAATTATTTCCCTCCAGAACTGAACTGTATGAAATTGGTTGAACATTTGCATGGTTCAACCAAGGAGGCTTTGTTAAATTTTATCCAGGCTTGCTGGATGTGTACGAATGATAGATTTTAGGTAAAATGTGCAGCATCAGAAGGCAGTAGAGAACTGCCATAAGTAATTCAGAGTTTCTGCATTTGCGTTCCTGAACTTGAGGGACTGGTACGTAACCTCAGATTGACCATGTGCACGCTCAACCGGCTGTCCCCTCTCCCACAGCTCAGTGGGGGGGTTTTCTGTTATTTAATCCTAGCTGAATCAGTTGAAATTATTCTCAATCGAAAGCGCTGACAACCACGGTTCCCACCTGTCCACAGGCCACCAGGGCTGATGACGAGCTTCCTTCCTCCCTGGGGCCACCTGAGCAGCACCATCGCCGCCGCAACGGGCAGCGTCCCCCATGCAGGGGTTGGTTGCATTTGCTCCAGCGCAATCATCACTTTTTAACAGCATCACACTGCAGGTTTTATACCTTCCCTCACTGAAGGGGAAGCTTTCTTTAACTTGTGATGGATATTGTGGATTTCCTTCAGCTTGCCCGTCCCGTTCCACCTTGCTAAAAATCTACCGTGCAATGCAAATAACCCAAACTACATTTCCTGTGTAATGATATTATAATCACTGAATCTTAGATTTCACCGGTATTCATCAGATTTGGCTCCTTTTCTAGGATGAAGCCCAGAAAATCTCTCTGTTCACATCGGCTGCTCAGGAAGCTGTTCAGGGAGATAATTTTATTTTGCCTCTTGAAACACTTTAAGCTATTCTGAAAACATTCCGGCAGCCAGTGCCAGTAATATAAACTAACCAAAATCAATGCTTCTGACTTCTTCCACAAAATTCAGATGTCTATATTAACTTTTATTTTCTCTTCTCTTGCCCTGCCCCTGCAGAACTATAAACAGCTGATCCATTTGTGGAAGTTTATGCTAAAATATTAAATTTAACATATCTTTGATATATCAAACTAATTGTAAATTGCAATTTGTAGAAAATTCAAGTCTTTTATTAATTTAAAATCAGAGCCAAATTATATTACCTTTACATATTTCATTACACAAGTTGCCCTATTGAAATGAAGGATTTATTTCTATACTTCAGTATTGCTCATGGTGAGTAATAGTAGTAAAATAAGGTGTTATGAACTATAGTCTCAGAACCAATGTCAAAATGTTACAGTTATTTTTATGCTAAACATCATCTCTATGGAAACTCTGCAGTTAAATTTAATATGAATTATCATAGATTTTTTTCTATTAATATAGACTAGTGTTAAAGCATCCTGTCTAGTTTTTAAGGAAAAGAACCAGGTATTTAGGAAACTTAACTGACTGGCTGGCTACTTTGACCTTGGACATTCAGTTTTATCTCTGTGCACAGACTTGCAGTGCTACAAAAAGAATCACCTCTACAGCTGTAATATGAATTAGCAATTTAAGTCTCTTTGGGTTCTCCAAACAAAAACCTCAGACAATATTAACATGGCCCCATCCAGAGTCTCTTTGATTAATGAATTAACCACCTCTGCAGGCGCTTTCATCTTTAATTCAGAAGAACCTCTCTGAATGACAAATATTTTTATTTCTAGCATTCCTTATTTTTTTAAAAATGAAACTTTTTAAACGTACATCTATTTGGAGAGTTTGCAAAGCCTGGCAAAGCAGAGAGACTCATGGTACCCTCTCTTGAAAGAGGTGAGATGTACAACAAGCAATTTCTGAGCAATTTTGAAGTTTCTGTTCTTGAAACCTCTTGGAGAGCGTTCTGCCAGCACATATCCTGGGAAAGTAGAGCTGTTCCCACCTGCAAGCTCTTGCTGGACATGACCTCAGTTGCAAATGAAGATTAATGCATTAAGTGGGTCACACCTTTCTCTAGCCACATAGTTTTGGTCCTGTTTAGTACATTTTTCACAGCACAGGGACATTTTTTAGAAATACTGGATTAACTTGAATTCATTAAGTACCTGCATTACTATGTTAAGCGGAGACTCATACTGGTGTACAAAGACAAACAGAAAAAACTCAGATTATGAAGTTCCCATTAAAAGTTCTTACCCGCAAAAGTTATATGGCGCTGTGTACAGAGGCTCAGTATGGGGATACCTGAAATACTGTACATTCCTGTACTGTAAAGAGAGCAACAGTAGCTACATATAGAGAAACCTGAGATAATAAAATCATTGATTTCATATTAGGGAAAATAGAGAGGACTTATATGCAACAGTACTGACTGATACAGATTTTAATAAACAGTTAATAACATTAGTATTTTCATATAGATTTATTTTAGTGAATATTCCTATCAACAGTAAAAGGCACCTTTCACCTCTTTGCATTCAAAGAAATAGGGTGGGTTAGTACTTAGGCTGTGAACTGGAGCTCAAGAAATTCCAGACCAGGAATTAGGTCTCTGTGTAATGGTGAATATCAGTGATGTTTATTTCTTCCTCCATTTGCCTCAACTTAAAAAAACATATATTCACACAATAGAAGTTTTCTGATGTTTTTTTCAAGTATGATAGACGTTGCTGTTAAGAACGCTTTGAAGTCTTCAACTCTGATTTCTCCATTAACAATTTCCTAATCACGTAATAAACAAGCATGATCTCAATGCGCCTCTCGTTATGTTCTAAATCATTATCACTAAACGAAGGCACAACAACGATCCATCCGTTTGAAATACTTAACAAAGAAATACTTCACCAAATTCCCTCACTTCTTATAAAAACTAGAGCCACCCCAAGTGTCAGCAGAGGTTTTCTGCCGGCTGCCTGCTCTCAGCCCCAGCGGGAGATTTCCCGGGACATGTTTCTGGCAAAGGTCCTCGCTGCAGCCCCGCCGGCAGGACAGCCTGGACCTCAGCGAGGACAGCTCAGCTCACTAACTTCCTGAATAAGTGCTGCTCCAAATCCTTTAAAATGCTGAATTTTAGGGAAAATTCAGCACTAAAATGGCATGTTTTATTTTCAGAATTGAATGAGAACGCACGTCCCCCAGGGTAAGAAAAAATACCACGTATACATACACAGAATTATAATTTTTTTCCATATATAGATAGTGAAGAGTTTTGCGAAGAAAGCAGAGCTGCCAAACTAATCGCCAACATCTCAGTCCATTTAAAAACTGTTTCTTCTAGAAAAAATAAGCCTTTTATCACGAAGACGGTGCCTTGCTAGCTTGTCTTACCACCTCGCTTTTGCAGACGTGAGAAAACCCTACAGCCTCATGGAGCAACGCGGGACATTTGGTAGCACCCGGGCTGCTGCGCGTAGGCCAGATAGGCTCCATGGAGAACGTCCTGTCTCCAAGATATATACACCTGGGAATACCAGGACATTTAGTCTAGAAGGCGGTTTATGATGTCCTCAGGCTAACTCCATCAATAACCCTGACCGTACTCAGGTTAGTTAGTGCCGAGCACCAGCGACAGCCTCTCCACCGCTGGGAGCCCACCTGCGTGAGCTGCTCTCACTGGAAACACCTGCCATTGCAATGGGAAGTAGAGACAATTTAATGCTGTGATTTAATGTTTTATTATTAACATGGAAATAGAGAGAGATTTTCCTTCATAAATTTCCTTCATTTCCTTCAGAAATAGGAGTCCCGCTCAGCATGTTATTACAGCATGTGCCAGTAGGATGGGTAGCAAAAATTGGGAAATACATTGAAATGCGCTTGAAGTTGCCAACGCTGTAATGAATAAGGAGAGAAAGCACACGCCGAAACGGGTCCGCGGCTTCCCCTGCAGAGCACCGAGCAGCCAAGCCGTACGACAGCCACAGGCTCTGCTTAGACGTTAGGAGCTGCCACGTCGCAAAGAAACGGTGTGCGCAGCCCGCGTGCAGAAGTCACCCTTGCGGCCACACTTAGTTTGAACCAATTTTTTTGGAAATCTGGCTAAGTCTACCCTGTGCACTGGTGAACAAAACCTAGGATAAGCATTTCCAAAGTTACTGTATTTTTGGACCTCACTTTCACAGGATACTTTGCATTTCAAGACTTTGAAACCTTCTGGGGCCCGTGGGGGGACGGTGGGGAGAGCATCAGCCCTCGCCCGTCCTGGGGGAAGTGCTGCTTCTTCATTAGCATTGGTGTCTTCTCTCACCTGATTGAATCAATAGGCATATTACACATCGACAGTCAGCACCTCTGTGTCAGAGCTGACAATAAATCAAATCAGCACTATAAATACGCTGAAGATTATAGAGGTCTTCCCAGTTTTTTGCTGCCAAGATAAAAATTCCAGCAGTGACAGCTGAGGGGCTGCAGTTTGTCAAAGGCGGCGTATCAGCAATGTCGATGCTGGGGGACAGCATTAGCAAGGCTTAAAAGGAAAAAAAGGGGGATTGGAAGGAAAAAAAAAGGAATCTTAGTCTGCTAAGATAGCTCCATCTACTATTCTGGAAATATTGACTCTGAGTGTAACAGCAGAAACAGTCAGAGCAGGAAAACACACTTTGGAGAACAGAGTGTCAATGCTAATAACAAAAGCAAAAGATTCAGGGAGACATTCGACATGCCAGAATAACAGTCGTTCCTTGGTTACCAAAGAGGAGCTCTAGTCAGGTAATTTCAGTTGAGCATTTTCGAGTTGAGTTATGACACAGGGTTTCCAGACAGATCTAGAGGTCATTTTTCACATTGACATGATGCTGAGTGACTATTTTACAAATGTCTAAAGAAAGCAATGTTATACTTAACAGTTATCATGAGATAGCACTGTACGGACCCTCAGACAATACTTTTGACCCATACAGAAAATTGCTCTGTATAGAAAAAGTTTTAACATGGTTTTTCTATGATAAGCGAGAATTAGTTCTACAGAAACTACATTTTTGTCAGAAATCATACCAATGGAAAGGCTCAAAGCTTCCCCATTCTCCAGCTGCAGGTTTTCCGTCTTGATACTTCTTGCCACTCCTTACATATTGTGTTCTTCATTATCATAACATTTTAATAAAAACAAAAATGTGTTTTTAAAAGATAACGCAAACTAAAAGAACCAATTCTGAACTCAAATCCAACACAGAGAATCCTGCAGCTCTTGCAAAACAGCACCAAAACAAACATAGGAAATCTACCCAGGGGCAGAAACATGGAAATTGTTTCAATGCAAGTTGAAGATCTTTTTGTAGATCTTGGAAGGTATTTAGGGTCAAATTTTATTTGCCATTCCTCACGTGGGGGGTCTTAGTAACAGTTCATAGGGATAACTGCAGCATTAATTGTTTGATGGAAACAGTCCACCAGAGGAATTGTTAAGCGCGCCTTGCCTTAAGGCTAACCCACTGTGCACGAGAAGGACCCCAAGCAGGGTGACACCACCGCAGCCCGAGTCTGAACGGTGCCAAAGCTCTGCGTCCAGCTGACTGCATTAACTGGAAGGCATGGAGAGAATAACGCATCTCCCTCCATTAAATTTTGAATTATATAAGTTTGTGGCTGTTAAGAAAAAAAAAAAATGAAAAGCAAAAGGGAGACGGGTGGAAAAGCACTATAGCTTATAGAAGAATCTGCTGCTTACATGAAATTATATGCTTTTGCAAATACTTCATGTGGTTTCAATTTTCAGATTATTAAAAATATTTTCCTCCTCTCCCCAAGACTAGTCATTGCATGTGTTATTTTTAAAGTGACTGTTACTATTCACCTATTAAGACACCTACACACCCGGCTAATGCATGAAGCCTGGTGACATAAGATTATAACATTAGCATACAAGCCTCCTCATGTATAATTCATAGGTACCATGATTTAAGCTATTTTTTCTCCTTCTTGGACGCTAGGCGCAGCGTTCAATTTCAGCTAATCCTTTCATCTTTTTTCAATCTAGATTGTGAAGGTCAAGCCGAATGCAATATTCCTCATAAAACCAAAACCAAGGTCAGCCTTTGAATTTTATGATCAAAATTTCCCTCCGGAGGGCGAAGGAGGAGGAAGCAATCAGTTCACCTCCCAAAACTAACCCGAGCTAATTGCTGAACCCTTCCATACTAAAATGTCTACGTTTAAAAAGAAAACAACACTTGCATCATATTTCTTACAGGCTCAAGAGCAAAGCTAAGGAAATCACCCAGAGCGGGTGACCGGAGCTTCCCTCCACACTGTGTCATACGGGATTTGAAACACAGGCTTTATGCGTAAGTGCTATCAAGCTTCTCCTTCCACCTTTACCTGATGCCTTCACCCCAAGCGTAGATGGATAGACTCATGGGCCGCTCACAGCAATAAGTTTGCAAAAAAGCTGCATACAAATATGGCGTTGGACACCTTCTCCATGGTTACTTCAGAGGGAAGAGCATCCTCCTTGCATTTTTTCCCCTCTCAGGGCTGACAAAGTTTGAGAGGTGAAGGATCAAAGTACTTTTGACATTTGAAAATTTTCCTCAAATTGCTTCTTTTAATGCCCAGCCTCCAGCCACGTGCAGATGCACAGGCAATGACATGGAAAAGCCCTACTAGGTTGCCTCGCGCGCTTCTCCAGCCGCAGCCCGTTGCTTGGATGCTTATGCGCCGGCACCGTGGTGCTGGTGGTGCCACTTTCTTCCATCTCCCAAGCTTGCATTTGCCTGCACCAAGCTGCTCCTTGATCAACAGCTGGATCATTTTTGTGCGGATGAGGGATGAGGACAGGATCTCAAGTGAGAAATCAGGCCCATGGGATGGGGAGGTCAGGGGCATCAGGCACCAGGCTTCAGCTCCCAAGCCACTCGGCACGGGAAGCGCCTGGCAGGATCATCAGAGAAGCACAAGGAGGGATGGATGGTGTTCGAGCACAGTCCCTAGAGTAAGGGAGCATATTTCTCAGAGCAGCTGGAAATAGTTTACAAGCAAGTATGTGAAAATGAATGTCAGCATTGCTCAGAACTCCCTTTCTCTCTCAAAATACAGTTTTCAACTCTTTGGCCAAGTCGCTCACCTCTTACAAGCGCCATCGCCAAGTATTAACTGTAAACCACCCTCATTTGGTAGACACCGAGCTAGGAAAACAGTTTATTAGGAAACAGTCAAATGGTAAATTTAAAGTTGCAGATTACCTTATTTTTCTGAAAGACGCTTTCAGTTTGCAAGCGCTTGGGAAGCTAGACTTATAAAGTAACTTTGCTTTAAAAGGCGCCGTCAGGGAGTGCTCCTATAAACTGTCGTTAGCCGCGGTGGTGTAGGAAGATGACGAGAGTCTTTCTGTTTGGAAGTACTCTTAGCACAGCACCAATGAATAAAACACAGCATTTTGTGTGCACGTTATATCACGTAGCATGACTAACCTCGCAATACTTACTGGCTTTTCTAAATTCACAAAATCAGTGGATTAGCTCAGGTTGCCATTAATAAAAGACAGACCCTGTTACCTAAAGACTCACTTAAAAAAGAAAAATCACATAGAGTTTCTGAAATGTTGTTTTTGTTGGTTGCCCAGTCCCAGCCTGTAATGACACTTTCTGTAAATTCAGCGGATTCACGCTACTAGCCCCTTTTGCGTGTGCAATCATTAACCACTACCTTTGCTAGCAGTCTAAGAAGAAAGACCAAAGACTATGAGGACGCATTTTTCTTTTAGATTCATCCCAGCATCTTATGCCTAAACTGTCAATGTTAGTTCAAGGAAAAAAGAAAATTTTTTTTGACTGAAACGTCAAGTTACTCAACCTTTTGACGGGAACTGCTTAATTCCTCTGACCCGGCAGGTTACGAGCCCACTTTGTCCGCTCTGGGACTGCCTTACCGGTTCCTTCACTTCTGCCGCGATATGCAGACTTTCTTGCAGCAATTTTTTCAGTTCATGGATAACAATATTTGCCTAAATGGGTTCTCTGCGTTACGGCTCGCTTCTCGGGGACGCAGCCCAAGATCTTTTAGCACTGAACGAGGAGGTGATGACATCTTCTCCGATTTGAAAGTTGGATGAACCGCAGTTCGACAGGGGAGAAGGGAAGAGCCACGAACAGAGCCCTGCTTTATTCAGCCTAGCCTCAAGGGCTGAATATTTCATAAACTGAGTTTGCAAAACCTCTGGGGAAGGGGCTGCAATTTTGCTCGGCAGCTGTACGCTCCCAGCACGAGCGCTCCTGCTGCCGGCTCGGGTTCCCGGGCATGACAGCAACATAAGTGAGGAACATAATAAAACCATAGTGCCCGGTGGTATGAGCAGAAAATAAAAATAGAAACCTCGCAGACGCACACCCCTGCACTCTCCTCGGGAAGCAGGGAAACCGCACCGCAGGTACTAGGGCAAATATTGCAGTTTAGTTGCCAAGCAACCCTCTTATCCTCCGAAATTCTTGTTCAAGTAGCTATAAAATCAGCTGTCCGAAGTAACCGGAAAACAAAAACAAGGTGCATTTGCATCATCCTATTTTGCTAAGCAAAGTGCAGGCGAACAGAAACCTGAACCCCAGCCACGACTTTCTGAGCATCAATAAATGAAAACCACAGTATTAGCTATATGCAACGCCCAGGACCTCAAATCCACATTTTGCTCATCATGCAAACAAATAATTCAAGTGCTGCTGGGACGAGGGCCCCCCGAAATGCCCTTGGAAAGGGAGCGGCAAACATCAAACATCCTCAGCAGTTATTTGCTGAGGCTTGTTTTATGTTTTGATGCCTGTGGTTCAGTTACGTTCACTTATTGTACCAGGACAGATGCACTCTGGTGAGAAATCAAGTGTTGCATTTTAATCCCATCGCTCGTGTTTGCTCACCTATTCAGCATGAGAACTGAACAAAAATGCCAGCCAGCCCCCACAAACTTTAGTAAAGAATTTGCATATTTCTCAGTTATTTCCTGTTATTTCCTATTATTTTATCCACAAACACAAATCATTTGTGCATGTTTGTATACGTGGGTATATATATATGCACATACACACACAAATCTGTATATAGTGTCGGCACAGGCATCCTGAATGGTAAGGACATCCCCAGAGAGAAGGCTGTTTACTGTACGGGGATGCAGACTATCAAATCTAGGAGCTTCTGATGAAAGAGGGAAGAAAGAAAAAAAGAAGAAAAAACACTCTGCCCACCTTTCCCCCAAAACAGTGATTTTCCTGTTAGGAAGACTTTTAATCAAAACCAATTTACTGAAGATTAGAGACAGCATGGTGAGTAGAAGAGCTCCAGATAGTGGGTAAATTATTATATAATATTTCTGAAATGCTCTGATTGAAGGGTTTGATTTTTTTTCTGTTTTTAAGGACAAAATCTTTTAAACTATAATCAGTCTCTGTCACTGTGCTGGTCCATAATACTGTGTCTTTCACTAATCTTATTTCCCCATCTCCCTGTTTCGCCTTGCTTTTGAAATGTTATCTTCTCTAGAATAATAAAGATATACCTCCGGAAGGCCTTTTTCCTCTCTTTTTCAAGCATATAGTTTGCAGCCAAGCTCTGGTATGGGAAAGTAATTGAATGAGAGGGAGCTGGGAAGGGAGGAGTTGCGGAGAGCAGGAAAACGGGGGAGCAGCTGTGTGTGCCACCGCGTTGGGGCACCCCCATGCCCAGGGGACCCTGCTCGGGGGTCTGCAGGCACCAGGAGATGGTGACCTCGATCTCTGGGGAAAATCTTCCCATCGACTGTTTAATGCTCCATTTGACTTGCATTTCAAGGGTTGTCATATATCACTGAAGTCACATAAAAAAAAATCACTTGGATTTTGTTTTCCTTACAATCTCAAGCTAAATTTGCTAAAAGCGTTCCTGAAACTCATGAATTTTTCAAGGAAACCAGAGGTGACATATGATTTTTCACAAACTCCATACAAAACTCTTGTTTGAAGCCCTTTTCTTCTCCTGGTGAAGCCGTCGCAAAGCAGGACTGAAGCTCCAGGCAAAGCCTGCAGGTTCAAAACCATCTGACTCGGTAGCGACGGTTATATCCACATAATCCTGTTTATAGCGTAAAGCCACAAAAATGCTACAAGAAATATTTGTGTAGTCCACAACACATCGTCAACCAATTTATCTAGCTATTAACTGCAAATAAAAGCTTGAGCAATGGATCGGTGGATGAGAGTCTTCAGGAAGAGGCAGATAGAAAAGACCTGCATAAATCTTGCTGCTTTATGCAGATATCTGCATTCTCACGAAGTTTGAAAACTTCCATGTTTTCTGTTCATAAGACCTCCCTGCTTTAGAGTTTGTAGAAAATCAGGTCGCCCCAGCACATACTTTTCTCTCTCCAGCTTCCCGTGCACTAGGGTTATAAACCCGGTACCTCTCCAAACTTAAATAATTAGCAGTGTCACACTGGTCTTAATTAACTCTACACTTTCTGTACATGTAATCCATTCATAATAAACTTTTTAGCCACTTAATTTCTGCACCTCTGCAATCCTACTTTTTGGAAACAAGTACAGGCCAGTTGCAATGGTTTAAATGTTCGAATGTTCATTTACCTGTACAAAAATTTATTGCCCCTGCCTGTGCTGAGTAACTCAATGCTGTCCAGAGGTTAAGCTTTTACAGTTTCTGTAATAAATCACCGAAGTCATTTAATTGGTAAGACACGGCCCTGGAGGAAAGGAGCAGAGGTGGAGACTGGGGAACTAAGTCCTTGCATTCATCACGTTCGGGGTAGAGGAACAGATCTCCTCTCCTCCCATCCCACGCAGTTCACTCCTTTTTCCTCCATTAAACAGAGGAAAGATCTATTGTACCAGATTTTTAAGACCAGAAGTATTTCATACTCCTCCCAACTCCAGGCAGTCGCTGCCTAGGAAGCAAAACATTAAAGGTTTTATATGTTCTCATTTGCTTAATGTGTCCCTTTATTGCTACATTTGCACCGAGCATCATCCTCACGACATCTTCCCAAGACCAGAAGCCCTCAGTCTCCTACTGACTCACGACCTCCACCTGTCTGCCATATTCCTTATTTTTCCCCCTATTAATTCTTTTTCTGTTCGAGTTGTTTTTGTTTTCTGCCACCTCCTTGGCCAATGGAAAAACCACCCGCAGTCAGCAGCAGGTTTGGGGCAAAACTTCCGTGGGTCTTCTCTGCCCAGCAAATCTCAGTTCTCAGAATTAACTGTTTTGCCCACTTTTATGCCCCTACATCATTTTATCACATTTCTAGGTTTGGCTTGCTAGAAGAATGACTCAAAACCCTAACTGTGCCAAAACATTTCATTTCTTTTTAATATCGTGTGCTTTTCTGTGAAAAGCGGTTGCCAATTTTACGGCCAAGCTCCACGAACTCGGAGTCTGATAGAGATGGTGATCGTTTTTAAAAGTCCCCACAGACTTCTGCGGATTATGAGTGAAAATACATTATTCAAGCCGGTGAAATAATCTACAAAAGTTCCCCGGGATAAGAGATTGAGAAGCTAAAAACGGCTCCAGCTGAAAAAGATGCGTCCGCTGTGTCACGCGGAGCAGTCAGCTATCGCCAGCAGACAAAACACCGTTGCCACGCGTAAGTCGGTTTAAGCGTGCTATTACTCTGCAGTACTTCTCACAAGGTGTCTGTGCTCATTCTCATTACATATTTTACGAAGGAGAATAACAAGTAAATAAGTAATTTTAAAAATGGCAGTGTAATAAGCAAGATGGAGAAAAGCCTCATCTAGAGCATCTCTGTTCCTTTCAAGCATAGTTGTCATTAATGATCTATTATATTATTAATAAAATCAATTTAGTTACAGTGTTCTGTCAAGATGTTTAGTGCTACTATAAATATTATTGGTACTAAAATTATTTTTATGAGCTAAGAACATTACAAACTAAGATCATTTCATCAAAAAATATAGTCCATTATTAAAGTGCAACGATAATATCTACCTCAAACTGCATTCTCAGATATTAATTTTTCAAGGCAATATACTCAACTTTCAGTTAGACAAAACTGGAAAACACCGTTTGTCATTTCAGCAATAAAAGTAGATGTGGCTACATT
Source organism: Casuarius casuarius (assembly GCA_003342895.1). Taxonomy (NCBI): domain Eukaryota; kingdom Metazoa; phylum Chordata; class Aves; order Casuariiformes; family Casuariidae; genus Casuarius; species Casuarius casuarius. Next base: position 3,613,453 of record PTFA01000026.1, read on the forward strand.
ATTCTTATATTGCAAATGTACTACTCCATTATGCAGAAGTTGGAGAGAAAAGAATCACAACTCATTATTACTCCTGAATGTTTTAATGAGCACTTCTTTCATGGGAAAAAAATATAGCTGTAGCTGTTTCTGTGGTATACAGAATGGGTATTATCCTCCCAACTAATACTTGCACGATGATACCATGAATATACATACTGTAGATATATTTGGCATTAACCTGCATTTGCTTTATGGCAGAAGTTATCTCGCATACTCACTACTGCCATATGCTTAAACTAAAAAAATATGAAGGACTTAAAATTGCAAATGTCTCAACAACATTTGAAACCATATGGCACAAATATATTTCTTACCAACTATTTACTCCATGCATCCCTACACTGACAATCAACCTTGGAAAGACGGAGCAAAGCATATGTTGTAGGAGAGAGGGGCTGGACAGCGTATGACATTTGCTTTGCAAAGACGTACGACAGCGTATTATTATTGTAGGGTCCAACCATCACAGGCATTTCAGAGGGACCGTGAAAAAGAAAAGAACAGGCCAAGAGGTTTTCCAGACAGCATATGCATTAGGAAAATAAAAACACACACATAATAACAGTATAACAGGATGTCAAAGAAACTGGAAACGTACGTTTAGTTATTTTGCCTCATTGTTGGGGAATCACAACTCGAAAGCAGAGGTAACAGTAGAGGTGGAAGGAGATTTAGATGAAAACTTCCCAGAACAGCAATAAGTTTTCGGGGAAATAAATCAATCATCATCCAATTCCATGCTGGGACCAAAAAAAAAAAAAAAAAAAAAAAAAAAAAAAAAAAAAAAAAAAAAAAAAAAAAAAAAAAAAAAAAAAAAACCACAAACAAGTAATCAGTCTGAAAATCAGTGAAAACTTGGTGCAGGTAATATGATTTAAAAATATATATATGTATGCATATCCATATGTATGATATATGCATCATCCATATGTAAACAAGCGCAGTTGACACTTTCCAGTCATTTCGCACCTATGTGCTGGCCAAGCACGGCGAGGAAGAGGAATCGGTCCGTGGGCTCGTCGGTGCGCGGCGTGGCACAGACGAGCGGTAGCCCTGGTACGCTGCCGCTTGTTTTCACAGCATGAATCTTTCTGCACTGTCACTCACTTTCATAAATAAACCACGCACACATAATATTTTATATACACACATAAGTTACTCAAATATTTTTCCAGCGGTAAGGATAAAAAAAATCCCAAAAGGCAAAAAAGAATATATATCAAAGCACTGGACTTTTATAGGCCATTTTTTTAAAAGCAAAGAACAGAATAAAGAAGTATTTAAACAAAAACTGCCCTGTAGTGAGGATGAGATATTTCAGGGTACCTAAGTAATCCGGAGGCATTTGGTCCAGATCCCCATGTGAGCACTGCATCACCACGAAAATCAGTTCAGACTTCAAAACAGCTTTGCAGTGCTGGCCACGTTGTTCAGGGACAGGCAAGTTTTGGACACGTCTTGCTTTATTGGAAAGTAAGAAAAATTCCTCAACAGCTTGGCTTAAGACTGCGAGAGCTTCATCCGACAAAGCCAGAGCAACCTGAATACTTGCACGAGCCTTAAGTCTTCTCAGCAAGGCGAAGGACTGGAGACCAAGTCCCACATTTACTCTGGCAGGAGGCTACACCTCTGGCTAATTTATAAGTGAGCAAATAAATGCTTTGACAATAAAATCCACATGAGATCATTAGAAAAGGTTTATAACCAGCAAGAAACAATTTTTAAAGACATTGGAGTTTAGCTAAGCCCACTGAGTCATCCATCAGCCATTTTATAAAAACAGCCAGCAATGTTTTTTCTGGTCGTGTCCATGAAACAGGGTCAGATACGCCCAGGACCCCTGGTCTCCTTTGCAGTTAAAAATAGTTAAAATAACAAGCTGAGCAAGGTGACAATAATAAGGTGATTAGCTGTCTCCTGGTCCTGACCACTTCTCCTTACTGCAAGGCCCAGAGATGTGGATGCAGGGATCACACAGGGAAAAACCTCATGGGAATTTTTAGGCAGAGACAGAAACTAAGAAATTGAAGCTCTCCAGAAAAAGCTCAGCGGCTGCCCACTTTTCTGTCTGAATCCCTCATTCTTTGTGAGCTAATCAAATGTTTATCTTCACATCACCTGGTAAAACTGAACTTACCCAAGACCTGAAACGATTTAAATGTCAATTCCTTTGATTTAGCCAAGAGAACAGATACATGACAAATTAAAAATACCATGTACACGGTACCTCCGAGTCAGATATAAAGCCCTATAAATGCCACAAATACAGTTTTATACTTGCGCCTAAAAGCTAGTACACACATTATGCATCTAATATTGCTCCCACGTTGGCTGCACAGCCTGTCCCATGCGGCCTTCGCCAAAACCAGCAGCACCACCAGTCCCTCCCAGTTACACCCAGTAGGCAATCTGAAAGGAGACAGGACCCAAGTGCAGCAGCCTCCGACAGCATCAGGTACGTAGTGAGGGACTCCTGGTTAGTGAGGGATTTTCTAGGCTCAGTAAAGTGGAAACACTCATTCTGGCTTACATTAAAAAAAGAAAAAACAAAACAAAAAGAAAACAAAGAAGTTATTTTAGGAAATTACTATGGGAAAAAGAATGGTAATCTGTATAGAGATAGTGCTACAGTAAGGTTGAATTATATACTGCTGTCGCTTTGTTGTTTAGATAAACACCGTTCTGAAAATTGCTGGATTATTCCAAACAAAAAAGGAAAAGTGTCTGAAAAGCCTAGAAGAAAGCAGCCAGACAGCTTTTGAATTATAAGCCACTTACGATGTTAACTTTCACCTCAGCACCTGCTTGCTATTATTCCATTAAACTGTCCATGGAGTGAAGCCTCCTCTGAAAACGAGTTGGCTACCTCTAAGCGAAACATATGCTGTGGTTAAGCAGAGTTAATTACTTCTGTTATGAATTATCTGGGGCCCATATCTGCTCCCGGTAATTGATATGAGAGCTTGTCCATAGCTCCATCGACAGGGACGGGAGTTCGACATCGTAGGTTACAAACACCGAGGGTAGGGATGTGAGGGAACGGGAGGAATATCAAGCAAGAGAAACAAGACATCATTTTAATTTATTACTGTCGTGATAAAAGATAATTAGCATGCTTATTCACAGTCTCCGCAGAGGGACCGTGGACAGAAGGTTATAGTGACCAAATTATCTTTTAAGTCAGATCTGAAAGGGGATTTGAGGATCTGGAAGAGGATTTTACGTGCATAAACCCAAGCTGCAGTTCTGAAAGTCCCTGCTGCGTTGCCCCGTGCTCCTGCCAGGCCGCATGCGGGTTTACGGCTCTCCAAACACCGGCAAGCTCCACCGCCATCCTTACAAAGACGTGCTCCAGTGTACCTGGGCTGCACGGCTCAGGGTGAGGATTAGGCCTACTCCTGACCGAAAACAGGAGTTCGCATGTATAAACCCTCAACAGCGCTCATCTGCGAGGCGTTTTCAGACAGTGCCCAACAGGAGGAACGAGCAACGGCTTTCATTCTCCTTTACAACATTGGCTAGAAGAAACCAAGTCATATAAAACACACAGGCAAAGGCAGAAATTAGACCTGGGTCCTCAATATCCTGGGCACACATCTTCGCCGTTCAAGTGAGACATAAAACATGCTCTTCCTCCAGCTCCGTCACCCTTGCTTAGTGCACATCCCAAAGAAATAGAGGTTATGCCTCGCTCCCCACCTAAAGCAGCCGAAGGGCAGGACTTCTGCGCTTGTCCACAACCTACTCCCACCAGACGGGCAGCGGCATGCAGAGCTAGCTGATTCCAGACAGCGTGGTGACCAGCGAGCTGACCGCCATCGCCTCTGGAGACACCTTCCATCGCCACATACGAGCCTGACCAAGCACCAGCTTTCAGATGCTCAAAACCTTCATTGACCTTATTTCTGCTGCCTTGGATAAGAAAAGGGAAACTACCAGAGATACTTCAGGCAGAGACCTGCACTGATGGTAAGTAGTAATAGCTACGCTGTGTTTTTTTTTTCAGGGATCTAAGCTTACTGGTCGTTACCATAATCAAGATATCCAATTAGCTGTGGGTAAGATAATCAGCTCTAAAAACAGTGTATACATTTTGGCCTAACCTTGTACATCTGTATGCCTCCTCACTTTCGCTGCCTCTCCAGAAGAAAGCATCCACAGTTTAAACCCAACAAAATGCCTGTGCTTTAGAATACTAATCATTTTGTTCTGCATTGCACAAGAAATGTGTAGTTTCCAGCGAAAATGACTTTCTTATGAGAGTCCTGAGTCTGAAAGACTGCAGATGCATGTGAGCAAAAGCAGCTGAAGCTACAGAGCAAAACCAACCGGCCACTGTCACAAGAGGCCAGAAGGGTTGGCTTGGCCATTTTGCTGATGCAAAGTTGGAGTAGTCAGACGATGCAATTTGGTAATGACAAATTTGCATTTACCATGTTATGTCATATACATATTCAGAGAGGAAGAAATGAAACCAAGAAGAAATGGGAATGCCTTGGGCTAAACTTTCCACTGCCAGTGGCTGTCGGAGGCTCTTACTAAGTGCAGCTCTGCTGGAGCCCTTACGGTCTGCAGACTGAATAAAGACACTGTCTCGGACATCACACTAAGTATTGCTTTTAGTCAGCTCTACTGAGTGGAAAAGGTCACCTTTGGTTCCCTTTTAAGCAATTTTTATGCAAAAAAGTTAATGACTGTGACTAAGCTACGTTCCTTGGAAGGAGAAGGAAACCAAACCTCTTGCTTCCTTGGGAATATGGTGGAAGAAGACAAAGAGGAGAGAGATTTCTCATCAAAAACACAGAAAAGCTAAATATTCAGGTAAAAAGCAAAGTATCTTGTATTGATATCCCCAGCAGCACTATATTTGAGGACGGAGCAGCTTGGCCCGTTCTCTACCCGGGTCACCTGTCTCATACCTGGGCACATACCGTGCTGCCCAGGGTCTGCTCACTCTCCTGCAAAGGGAGGTCAGCAAAGAACTGCAGCAGTCTTTCTCATGTTGATATTTGTTTGTTTTTCTAGCCAAATCCAGCATTTGGGGGGACAAAAATAAATTAAAAAAACAAAAAACAAAAAAACCCTTTTTCAGTTAGCTTTGCCTCTGATTAAGGTGCACAGGACCCAGCTCTATGCCGTTTCCTCTGGTGCCTCTAAGATACATTTATTGATTTTGACTCAGAAAACAATCACTGAAGAAGACTCCAAGAGGAAATCTTTCTGTCCCAAAAAGCCATAGCAAACTCACTACTATGCGAGGAATGAAGTGAATGCATCAAAAGATAAGAAAGAGCCATTAGTGCTAAAGGATTTGAAAAGAGGGGAAAAACAGACCCTAGAACAGTTCATGAAATAGCTCTTAGTTAGGCGTGCCTGGGCTTCCCGCAGAAAACAGAGACAGTTGTGAACCATCACTCAGGAAATTATTCTATACCTGTGCTCAGATTCTGTTAAAAATAAATAAATAAATAAATAAATTTACTGCCTGTAAAAGGTTACCATTATTTGAATATACCAGCCTGACTCCAGCAGTCCACGGCATACTGTCACCGCCTATGGAGGTAAATATCAGTTTGGCATAAAGATGGTGTAGAGGTTCACAAAACTCAGGTAAGATAAATAGGTAACGCATGTTACAGCTGTGATCGTAATTTAAAATACCAGTATGGTCAGTATTAGTAGCTTTTCTACATAAATCATTGTATTTTGATGAAAATTTGTGATGTTGGCTGTAGCTGTCATGAAATGTGAACAAACTTCACAGCCTTATTTCTATTAATAGTCTTGCTGCGTATATTCACTAGCTGATTGAATTAAACTGAAAACCTAAAGACATATTAAGAGTTCCTCTTTCAGAAATCTAAAGAATAATTACGTACAGGGAAAAGAGTGAATTTAGTCAGGAGACATACATTGGCATTTTTTACTAGCTGGACCAAAAAAAAAAGAAAAAAAAAAAAAAAAAAAAAAAAAAAAAAAAAAAAAGTTAACTGTGAAGCATAACTGCCATCTTGTGATTGAACGTTGCAATTCAAGTAGCATTTGGGGGAACAAAATATTTGGATGTTATTTCCACCTCCCCTCCTAAGGCATCGTCAGCTTTTGGAGACGAGATTTGAAGGTGAACCAGCAACTCAGCCCCGTGGACCTCCACAGACAGGTGATACAGGCTCCAACCCAAACCCACAAACATTTTTGGTGATCTAACTCTAATATTTAACAAACTCCTGAATTGGGACTGCATTTTCTACGTTACACCGAACCTCCAAGGTACCATTAATTACCGTTACCAAACTAAAAAAACATATTTTCAGAATATTCCTTTCCATACAAACAATTTCTGTTGTTCCACACGAACGTTACATGGTTATGCAGGGCAAAAGATACCCCTTCCAGTAACAAATGAGAGGAAGAAGAAGTTGTTGATGTGATCAAGCACAGGATTTAAGGAAGATTATAGTCCTAGCACACACTGTGAGAAATTTTACCAAAAGTTTAGGAAAGAGATTTCTGCATGTGTCACTGTGCATTTTACCGGACATTCCCATTTCATGTAAATACAGTAAAACCCTACAGATGCCTGAAATCATTGCAAAAGAAATTCTTCAGAATTTCTCATTGAAGCAAACTTTCTACTAAAGATTTACATGAGAATACACACTGCAGATCTTGATTTTATGCTCTTCATGGACATATTAACAGTTCTACTGTCCCACTTCAAGTATCTGGATACGATCAGTCAATACAAAAGTAACCACTATAAGTGAGGAAGAGAGGTATAACAAAAAAGGGGAAACAAAGAGATGACAAATGACTAATTAATAAGGCTTTTTGTGCCCCTACTTTCTTTTGAATGCAACTTTTCTTACCCATCCTTATATAGAAGTAAGAAACATGAAGGAAAGTCTCTCAAAGTTAATTTGATTATTTTAACAAACTTCGGACGTGCAGTTACAACCTAGAACTTCAAGCTGGTTGGTAAGCCCATGAAACATGGAAGCGTTTGTTTTATCTCACCAGGATATTCCTGCTGAAAACAGTCTTTATAAGCAGGTTTGGCTTTTCCCTTGAAGATTATAGCCACAAAATATCTCTGCAACAGATAACATATCTGTATCATTTAACTTGACTTTGCAAAGATAAAAGAAAAACTTAATTAGAGTGGAGGGAAAAAACTAAACATATCTAGCACCAGTTCCCTTGTCTAGCTCGTGACAAAATTAATCCTGGGGCGCTTTCTAAGTTGCCTTGTCGTCTGTGCGCGATTCCCTTCTGCTTTGACTCAGAGCCAGGAGGGAACCGACATCTCGAATTTGGAGGTATTAAAACGGCTCCTTGGCAAAGTTTGCCAAGTCGGAGGGCTCCTCCGAGACATCCCAGCTGGCGAGGGCTTACCAAGTCTTGAAGCGAGAGGGGGAAAGGAGGTGGAGGGACACCCCTCATCCGAGTCTCGTAAAGCCAGCCCTGCCCTCCTCGCTACATATCCCCTCCTCCAGGCACTGCTTAAAAGCAGGGAGAGGGTAAACCCAAAGGGCCATCTGTCCAAGGTAGCAGGGCAGAGGGAAGGTGGGAGAGCAGGGAATTGCCAAGATAGGCCAGATGCTAAGGAAAAAACCAGCACGTTCTCAGGCCCTCTCACAAGGCTAGAGAAGATTAAATCTACATGCAAGAGAAACACTATTGCAACATGTACAATGAAGGTTAATCAAAATATTAAAAAATGCAAAAAAAAAAATCAAAAATTACAGCAATGACCATGCCAATGAGAGTCACCTGGTCTTTGCTGGGCCTTGCCACTGCATTGCAAGCTGCGAGCGTCTGCACGAGCACTTGCATCATTCTGCCCCGTCAGCTAAGTGGATACCCGTTGCCCCCCCGCCTTGTTTCCACCACTGTCCAGTTTTGCATCTTTAATTTCTGAAGACCAGGAGGGCTGGGGGTGCAGTGGCAACATCATTTTGTGTTGGCCAAGGTTGCTAATGCAATGCTTTGGGGCAGAAGGCTGTTTGCATTCGATTTCTCCATCACTACTTGTTAGCTCCAGGTGCAGAGCACGCCCCGCTCTTGCCAAGGATTGTCCCCACCGCGCAGAGCACTACCCAGTCCACGTCCTGCTAAATTCACTGGAAAGACTCCTGTTCCTTTCACCAGGAATTGAATCAGACCCTTAAGTAGTTAAGAAGTCAACTTACATAAGCGAATAAAAGAGTAACCTAGAAACAAGTAGCATAACAACATTAGTAGGCCATGCATTTTGTGAAATATTAGTGGTACGTTTGATGGATGCTTCCTGGATGTCAGATTTTAAATAGTAGGGTATTTAAAGTTATTTCTATCAAATAAGTGATTACTAATTTGATACTTCTGTTTTGTTAAATCCAAATTAAACACGTGTACAAGCCCATGAAAACTCAAATTAAGGCAATTATAATTTTAGACTTAATATTAAAGTACACTACCAGTGTGGCATTCAAATGTGTCCTTTCACATTTAAAACAGGCACGCTTAGGTAGCTGGCATGTCAAAATGCAACTTCCACAGGTTGTCTGGTTACAAGTTTTATTTGCCTGCCCACATGTATACAGAAGCAAAGGATTTTCCACTCGGAAAAAATACTGCATGGAAATATTTGAAAGACCAATTGCACGTATGGGTGTGTACGTTTCATTTGCATATTGTATTTTAAATAGCTACCCTAAACCAACGAAAAAGACTAATAGAAAGAAAAGGCAGAATTATAATCACTTTTGAAAACTTCTATGCACGCATTGAGAAGAAGCATTAACTGCATGAGCGAATGCTGCGCAGAGGCTCCTTTCGGTCAGGGGGCAGAAGCAGCAGTGCTCACAGGAGAGAAACCCCCTCCGGGTCTTACACTACCTTTACTTCCCCCAGCCTAGGGCCAAGGTGCCATTTACTGCACATTCTTCATGCTGTAATAGTAACAAAATAAACATTCATGGAAGTACCTCGCAACAGCGTCCCAAGTACTTTGTAAATATATATTTGTTTTTGAAACATGCATGTGCGATGATGCTTTACAGATGAGGAGCTGGAGCAGGGAGAGATTAAGGCCAGAAGTACCTACTAACTTTGGGTGCCTGGTTAGAGACGCAGGACACGAACCTACGAGAATATTTGGTACTTTACATAATCCAGCCCTGTTTCTCCCAGCTTGAGCCGTGGCTGGGCTTGGGCTCTGCTCGAATCCCTGAAGGGCTGTGCAAGTCCCGTCGGTTCAGCAACTGGCACCCGGAGTAAATCTTTCCTTGGCACAGATTCTATCAAAAAAATAAAATAGCACTACAGCCAGAAAAAGGCTAACAGTGGCCTCGCCTTTTTTTGATTTTTGACTTTGCAATTTAGGGACAGTAATAAAACCTGGTGTTCTGGATAGGATTTCTCAATAATTTCTTAAGCTGCCCCCCCAAAAAGGGGAAAAGAAAAACACCACAGAAAAGAGATCAGTGAAGGGTTACTGACTGGGCTGGAAGCCTGGATCCACCATACAGATGTCTGAGCGTGAAGTAACCGATAGCAGTGGTGGTGTCCCACGTGGGGTTAGAGGGACGGAGCACGTTGCCACTTGGCTTGTTGGAAGAAGTGAAGAATAAGACACAAAACTCCAGTTTCTAGTCACAGCCCTCAAGATCTACTGGAGCAAGATTTTCCTGCCCCTTTTCCCCAGTTATGTCTCCTGCACCTGCAGATACCAACCACAGAATCTTTTTTGCTCAAGAGATTAAATTTTTGCAGAGCAACATGCAAAACCTGAAATATAGCCTCCGAGTTTAGAAACATTAAGGCATTTGAGGGCATTGCCCCGCATCTACCAGGCTGGTGGAGCTGCACCAGCCACAGCCTGGGAGGGTCCGCTCCAGAGCGGATTGGCCTCGTACCACCTTACCATGTTGAAAACACGGGATTGATTGAGGAATGTCAAAGAGGGCAGAAGTATGGGGCTGAATAACACCCTTTAGTTTTTATCGGCATTGCATGATGAAGCAGCTGGCCCCACCGAAATGGCTATGGAAGGGGCAGGGCGCTTCTGCAGTTTGGGGAAAGCGCGCTGTGTTAGCAGCCGGGTGAACCCTGAGCAGTGGGAATAACGCGTTGTGACAAGTGGTAATAAAGTAGTCCCAGACTGCCGCACACATTTCTCTTTCCGCTTCTTATCCTTAATGATTAGGTGACACCTGACAGCCAGATGCATCATCATTTCTCAGCTCCAGAGCATCCGTTCTCGCGGCGCCGGGTGAGACAGCCTCTGGAGCGAGCTTTGCAAACACCCCAACAGGAGATTCAGCTGAACTCTGTGGTTCGCGCAGATTAAGTCACACCTGCGTACGAGGCAATTAGCAATTAAAATGCTCCATCAATCAGTGATGGGATACATCCGTTATACATCTTTGCAAACACCGTAAAGAGGGGTTGAGGGATTGACAACGCGCTCCTCGTGCAGGAAGGCAGCCGAAAGCAGCTCCGTTATTGCAGGTTACAGGTCGCCTCCTCCGTGCCTGCCGCCGGGCGCCGAAAGCCTTGTCCTTTCCGGGAACCGCCGCTCCCATTGCCGCTGCCAGCAAGTCCATCGCTGCCGCGTCCATCGCGCCCGGCGGCGGGAGCAGGACCCCTTCCCTCCCCGGAGCGCAGGGTGGTTCGGGGCGCCGCAGGGGCTGCCCTACACCCTGGACACGAATGGGCACATGTGCACAGCAAGAAAAATATTGTAAAAAATGCAAATTCTTTAACCAACCAGCAATTAGGCTGCATTTAACACGTTGGCACCTAGCTAAATTAACATTTTCATCGCTACTGCTCATGCTCATGTCAAACGAAGCATTTATTCCGACACCTGAAAATTTGAATTTTGGCTAATATTTACACTAAAATAACATGCCAGTTAAGGAAACCGCATCATGAAGTATGGGCAACATTAAAATCTGGCATCTGGGAAACCTGATTTTCTGGAGGCCTGAAGCATCTGAAGGTGCAACACTTGCTGGTCTCCAGCGCATCCGCGTGTGGCAGCTGCATCCTGACCCAGGCCCGTCTGCGAGGGCTCAACCCCATATTTCACCTGGAGCTCAGACAAACCCCTTCCAGTCGTCTCCTGCCCAGCAGCGAGGGGTCACGCGTTGAACTCATATCTTCTGACGACTCTTGGGCAAACATCAGCGTAGAAATATATTGAAGACTGCTGTGCAGCTTGCTATGGCCAAAAACATGTCGTTTCAGCTACAAAATTAATTATAGTTAGCAATTCCAGTTAGCCTCCTTTCTTAGTACCAGGCTGTAGAGGATGCCAGCAACTTGGGTGATTTTTTTTAATCCATAGTGAAGCTAAGTTTAAAAAACAATAGTTGCATGTTCGGGGATTCAGAAATGGAGTTACAGTTTGACTGGTGTTTTATGTATTCTTTTATCACAAAGAAGCACAAGCTGTGCAAAAAAAAGCTGCCCTAAGTCCTTGATACAGTTAGTTATGGCAAAGACAGAAACAGATTCATCCTTATTGTACCACAATCATCCAAAATAGTCTTCTTTCCCCTGCAGAAAACTCTGTGTCTGTTTTAATCAGCATAAGAACAGAACAGGCTTTACTACAGATGCTCAGGTCATGCTGGTAGGGAGACTGAGATGAATGACAGCTGTCAGAAATACTGATATGGTGTACAGAGCTGCACAGTTTAGGATAAAAACCCCGTGAGCAAGGACTACCTGCTAATTAACCCAATGATCACAGGGCTGCAGTTGCAAGTGTGATTTCTGAAAAGCAACATATGATAATTCTTACTTCCCAATATGGGTTAAACATATATATAAAAAAAGCTTGGAATTTCTCAATTCCGCAGTAATGTAGAACACACAGCTGGAACAATCTGGCAGAAGATGGGACAAAGCCTTCCTTATCATGCAGAAATTTAATAACCAAAACTTACCTGAATTGGTCTCTTGTGATTTTTGTCTCTCTGTATTTTATGACTTTGCAGCTGCTGCACTAAGTTGTTCAATTGAGCAGAAGCTCAGTTTGAAAAAAATAATAATAATGATAAACTTGATAAATACAGTCAATTCTTATAGGTTTTAAACTTTAAGCTGCTTCGTACCTGTATGCATAAAAAGTGTACAAATGAACAGCCTGTGAGGAACAACCTTCTGCTCGAACATAGATCAATGTGACACAGACAGCCCAAATAATACAGCTACCATCAACCTGGGCTTAAGCAGAGATCAGTAACTATCCTTAAGCATCACTATTTATCTGCAAAGCTCGCTGAGGTGTAAAATAGGTAGAGCTGAAGCTCACATAAAGCTTGCAAGTGAGTTGAAGAAAGAATCAAAAAAATAATTGGCTATAAATATCCCATATGGATTTCTCTCTTTTTTCTTTTGGAGAATTTTCATGGCTTTTGTTGAGCTTTAACCATGTAAGAGTGAAAAATACTCCCCTTATTTTTCTTTAAAGAAGAAGAAAAAACCACTGCTCAAGAAGTAGATAGAACCAATGCCTATCTGCCATAAACTTAGAAGTATTGCTCGATATCCTACATGGGTTTTGGACCTTTCCACGTAAGTTTGCCAGACAGCCCAAACCTCGCCTTGCAGCACTGCTGATGTTTTAGGCTACGTCCCTCAAATTGAGGCAGCCATTCCCACCTAATTGTGTGCAAATTTGGAGACAAAATGATTTGGATCCCCAGTTTTCCTATGCAGGTAAGGCAGCTGCAGTCTGAGATGCAAATTCCTGTAAGTCAGATGGTAATGGAAAAGTGTTGGGGGGGGGGTCCTCCCCACCCCCAAAACCCCCTAATGATATCTGACCTACAGTTACCACTTTTTCCTGAAACCCAATGCAAGAGTCAAGAGCTTGGGAAAGATGATTGCTTTTGCTTTTCACTGGAGTTCATTACATGTTCCTCTAAAAAAGAAACCAAAACGGGAAACAATAGCACTGTCCTATTTGGAATTTAATCACTTCCAGAAACGCTCCTGCCTTGGTACCTGGACATAGGCAAAGGCTGTACCTGATACCAGGGACAGGCAGTAGCTGTAAAGTAGATGGATTTTTAAATGCTCACTCAGGATAAAGACTGAATTTGATCTTTGTTCAAAGATTTCACATAATGTTAGGGAAACTGAGACAAAGCCAAAATGGACTAATTATAAAGCCAAGTAGGTAGGGTTTTTTTTTTTTCCACAAAAAAAATATTACAGCTCTATATTTGTATTTTGTGCAGGCATATCACAGACCTATAAGCTTTAGAAATTCAGGAAGTACCTATATCTATATATTCAAACATAGTTGCAGTATAATCAGTACAAGTTCTGCAAGTGTTATTAGCCGGAACAGAGTAACTCTGCTTTCCACACTATCACTGAATGAATTACCTGTTATCACGTGCAGAATCACTCAAGTTTTATTAGCATCCCAACAACAGGATTCTGGACAATAAGGCAGTAAGCGTTAGGTATCCTCCATGCACTGCAAGTCAGTGCTGGTATCTTGCCATCAGGACAAAGTTCTTCAAGAGCCATATATATATATATATATGTATATGTATGTATATATGTATATATATAAATAAAAAAAACCCCACAGCCTCACAGCAGTGATTAATCCCAGCCTATTCCAGGATCCCCAGCAGCCATAAGAGGCACCTCTGACACCATTCTCCTGCTCAGCTCATGCCTCCAGCCCCAGACTACCAGGGCCCTAAAGACATCCAGAACAAATCAATGCAATAAGAGGGTTAAATCTATTTCCTTCCCTCCCTGAGCAGGAGGGAGATTCCTAAAGAATTAGGTAGGGAAAATAAAACATGCCATTTAAAATGCTTGATGTATTCATTTGCTGACCTTTCCAATCTCATCCAGCTGCAAATGCATGACTTAATAAGAAATACAACATGAAATAAATAGTACAGAGAGAGAAATTCCCTCTCTATCTCATCCCCATCTCAAACAGCTCCAAGAACGACAACACTGGGGAAACTGGTTGAAATTTATATATAGCCAGGGCATCATTACCATAATTATCACATTGGCATACCAAAGCTCGCCTCTGCAGGAGTGGCATACGGAAACCTAGAGACGAGCTGCAGTGGGGGTTACACTGAAAAAAAGTAGTAACACAAATGAAAATAAGCACTAAAATGCCTGACAAATTATTTTATGTCATGGGGAGTTTTCATTTACCCTATGGTAAACAAAATGTCTTCATTCTTTAAGTTTGTATTTTCAAGCACCTGTAGAGCTTTTAGAGTGCTTAATCTGTAAATCTTCCAACATTAAAAAAAGAAAAAAGCAACACTGGCACAGGTGATTTGACTTATTTCCCTGTGTAAAACTGGATCTTTGCTGTTCTGTGTAAGAAAGCAACAGCAGGTCTGACAGTCTCTCCTGAGCACCAGCCCAGGCCTCTTCACACGAGCGGTATCGGCAAGGGCGCTGCTGAAGCTGCCCCGGTGCTTTCAAACGCACACGCACTCTGCTCCTTCCTTTGTTCACGGGGAAACGGCAGGGGTTTTGCTGCTTTGCTTGCTTCGATTGTCTTTTTTTGCTCGGAAAATTACATTTCATGAAGTTAGTTCTTATAGATTGAGCACTTTGTGCTCAACAAATGGTTATAGTCTTCCTGGTGCTTTCAATAAATTAGAATGAGATGTTCAAGCCAATGCTGAACTGACACAAGTTAGATTTACCAAGTGAAATTTTCCAAAATTATAATCTTATTGAACACATACTATATTTTGCACCTGTCAGAAAATGTTTATCGCTTTATTTCATTAGTATGTTCTGTCAACCTTTAATTTTAAATTGCTTAGCAGAAGAAAAGGCATTTCACTGAAGGAGAACCAACTTTTCCTGATAAGAAACACCAGCTAATGGGGAACGATGTGCCAACGTACCTTCAGGGTAAATTTTTTGTTATCCACATGAACTACAGGTATTCCAACAGATTTATATAGTTAAAATATACACATCAACCAGTAGGTCTGAGAAAACTCACATATTTCCAATGAGCTGGACTCCCTACTTTTATAATGTTTCAGATTTGGAAAGCTTCATTTTCAAAAAGAAAACCAACCAAATAAAAAAAGCTATAACAAGCTATTTTAAAGTTATATGGATTTTTCAGTTCATGCTTTGTTGCAAGTGCTAAATATTTTCTAGTAAACATTTAAAAACTTTGAGTCTATATAGTTGTATTCTAGTCAGCATCTATTTATGGGTAAGGTAAACATGTATCCATATATACAAATATGTTTTCATCACCCCTAAATGAGACTTTTCGTTTTAACGTGCAAAATAAAATCCTTTTTTAAGCAATTAAGGACAGTCACCTCATCTCAACTATATAGACTCAAAGCAGTGAAACAATGCGTATGGGGCACATACTGTGGGCAGACACAGTATTCAACCTCTTTACTTTCCCCTCAAGGATCCTTTGAGAGGGATTTTTTTTTCCTTTACAAGGAAAAAGCACTTTTCAAGTACTGTTTTTATAATATATACTTCCTTTAAAAAGTTACAGTATTAGGCCTGATCCTTTCCCCTTATGCCTATTAGTAACACAAACAGAATCACATTATTATTTAATTGATGCATTATTTGCACTACAGCAGTGCCTTAGACTCCTAACAAGATGACTAGATACTGTAAGGTCACATAACGAAAATATCTCCAAATTGAAACCTGTGTGACCTGAACAGATGAGACAAATACCCAGAGAAGAAAGCGGACCACCAAGGTAAAGCGACTTGTCCAGGGTTACAGAGCTGTCACAGAGAGCAAGTCTGATTTCAGTACCTCCTCCTCCAATAGTGCCTGCTAAGCCACGCTGCCTTTCCAATATGGGACAAAGTTAGATTTTACTTCTTAATTAAAAATCTATTTTTTTTGTCCTGCTTACATCACCTTCACCATCTGCATCTCCAACAGTTTAAAAGCTCATTCCTTGCATATGTGCTGCTGTAAGCAAGACCAAACACGACTTCAGCTCTAACGAGAGAGGTTACAGTCAAAGTTATGAATGTTTCTCAAGACATTTTATAAGAGGGAAACAAAGCCAGCACATTAAATGGCTTGAAAAAATAAACGTCTTGGTGCTTTTGAGATGTTGAACTTGTTGTTAGGACTTTTGGCCACCAGTCCCAGGTGACCTCCCGTACGCACGCCTGGCAGAAGCAAAATGCCTCTCTGCAGCCCAGGGTCATCACCTTCAGTATTTTACGCCAGCTGAGAATGCAGCCTCTCTCTAACTGTGAAAATGGAAAATCTTGTTTTCAGTAAATAAGATGCATTTTCTTTTAGTTTATCAGCACATTGTAGGCTGCTAATATATCATTTCCGTGTACCGGTGAAGGTCACGATCGATCACTGAAAAACAAGTCTGTTCTCCATGTATGTAACAGTTGATGAAAATACCATCAAAAGCCATTATTAACTTAAAAGGATTTGATTTCATTGACAGCACCACATCAAGTCAGTTTTACTTTTTGCTGCTAATTTTAATTATTGCCTTTTTGCATTCCTTTAAAGCACAGTCAGATCTGCAAGTAATGATGTGCCTCAGACACCGCATTCATCAGGTTGTCGCTCATTTGCTGATGTTGAAGCTAATTGGCAGTGCTTTCAACAAAAAAAACGCTTGTTAAAAAGTCCTTTAGATATATGTTCTTAACAGCACATAACTAAGCTCCATACTGGCCAACTACCAGATGTTTTGGTATAAATAAAAGAAATTGCATCCCTAACAAGCTGCGCAGACAGGACGGGTCTGTCATGTGCAAAATGGATTCGTATTATATCATTTCCATGTTTTCCAGCCTTAAAAGCACTGAATCTATTTGAGCTTTTCAGCAAAGAAAGTAATCAGAGGGAAGGAAAAGACTCTCCAAGCTGGAGAAGTATGTCGCTTCATGCAGAAGTGCTCCTTTCGAGATACTTTGACTTTCCTTGAATTATCCTTCAAAGACATTCACAAACATCAATGCCAAAAATTGGGCCTGCTCAGTCCTACAGCAGTTGATCATTACCTATTCAGTGCCAACGTTTCTTCACGTGCATCTTCAGCACTTTGGTACCGAGTGCTTCGATGTACCCATCAGCACAGGCATAAATGCACACCCTTTTATATCTACTTGAGTTTGGAAAATTGAATCAAGCAGCAAGCAAGCAGCATGCCCATGTTTTAATCAGGAGGAAGAGAAAAGCATGCCACAACATTTTCACCCTTCCTCGCAACTGTGAGTACTGGTGGGTGAGGGCCAGGCTAGCAGGGTGTCACCAAGCCCCTTCCCCACACCCAACATGGTCCCACACGGCCAGGGATGCAGGATCCTGGCCGACCACCTCTCCTCCCCGAGCAGGAAAAACATGGGAGTACGAGAGCACTGGTATTTTTTCTAATCATAGTTTACATATTAAATTGTAATACTGGACTTTCCCTGAGTGGTGGTCTGCAGATGGAGGGTTTTGCAGTCCTTCCTTCAGCCAGCTCAATGCTGGAGTCAATAAAAATCACGGCCTCTAATCTTTATCCGATACCCACAGAAATAGCATCGTTTTTGCCATGTCCAGACCAATAAGAACTGATAGTAAAGCACGCACTACACTTGACGTCGGGAGGATATATTGGGTATCTACTGCATTCGTTCAAACCATCATCAAATATCCTTCCCAATGCCGCTCGGGTCGCCGTCAGCACCATCGAGTAGCTGGTAGCTGAAGGCATCAGCCCTCACGTCTGCACCGAGCACTGCAGTATATCTCAAGACCTGTGATACCACTCTAATTTCACCTCAGTAAACAGTGTCCACCCCGATTTGCCAGTTTATTGTTGATGCCTCCTTCGCAACGGGTTCGATTTCGGAGAGCTGAGCAAACAGGCGAAGCCAGTGCAGCCTCCTCCGAGGGAGCGGGAGACGCAGCACCTTGCCTTTCAAGTGCTCTGCAGAAGGCAGGCTGCTTAATTTAGTGTTCAAACAAATGATACTGCCTGAAAGGGCTTTATGTGTTTGGATAATACTTTCTCAGAAATTTAATTCACTAATTTCATTAGGTGCCACATCAGCCAGCGCAGTTTTGGGGGACACATTTAGAGGGCAACTTGTCTGGCTGCAATTTTCAAGAAGCAGAATTGACACAGTGTCGATCCACCGCCGAGCTGCATGGCATCTCCGAGGGAAAAATTGAATTTAGGAATGCAGCCTGCTTTCATCTCCTTTATCAGGCTAGGATAAAGTTACTCTTTTACATAAGCAGCAAATATATTCAACACGTGAGGATCTGCGACTTAAAAGTTGTCCTTTGCTAGGGAAAATAACTCAAGACTTTTAAAAATGAAGACCGTATTCTAGCCGAGAAGCTCCATAAGGAGTTAAGTAAGAAAATCAGTGAGTTTCCAAAGATGCTCTGCCCAAAGGAGAGCGTGTCAGGCTAGCACAAAGCAAGCAAGCAACAACACACAACCATGCAAAACCTAAAACAAATATGCTGTTCCTCTTCATGAGACAACACGTATCCAAACGAACATATTCCTTGGAAAAACTCCCTCATTAAACTACCTTGTGCACGGAAGAGGTCACAAGCCATGGTCTTCACAGATGGGCACATTATACCACTAACATCTCCGCTAACATCCGCTAACATCTCTCTGTGCCTTATGCCACCTGAGAGCCAGGAGGGGAGGGAGCAGCCACAGAAGGTCCTCAGGAAGCCCTATAGCAAGTCGTATTTACAGGGCTCTCCTTGCAAAAGGTGTATGGACAGTCATGGTCTATAGCCATACATGTCAAATCACGTCAAATCAAACTCAATGAGGATTTTAATCTCATGGTGTTGAAACAACCCTTAAATACGGAGTAGTTTTCCTATTTTGAGGACGGAATTGTGTTTCCTTCCTTTCTCTCTCAGTTTGCAAGTCTCATCGGCACGCTGCGAGCTGCCTAACCAGCCTGAACTGCTTCCAATAAGCTTCTCCCCCACACATTTCCTCCGCCCCATATTATCATTATATATAAATAATCCAGCTAGACAAAAAAAGTCTTAAACCCAAGTCTTTGGATAAAAATGCTAATCTTTAAACAAACATACAAGTTGCAAGTTTGCTAAGTGAGTAGGTCTATACATTTTTGAGTTAATCAGGGAACATTCCTAAAATATACCCAAATTTTACAGGATTATGATGCTGATCCCCACCCACCCTCCTCATTTTCCACCACGCTTGAAATTCCAGGGGGTTAATTAAAGGATTCAGCCCAACGGAGGGGATAGTTATTACAGGCTGAGCAAACTGCTGAAGAATCACAAGGCAAAAGAGACAGCCATACCCATGGGGTCTGATTATCTCTAGATAAATGTCCTAAAAATTGAATTATTTCTTTGGAGACGTCGTGTTTTGTGGCTTTGGGAAGCTGAAGGTGGCACCGAGGAGAGCAGGGAGTGTTAGCGGGGAAGGAGGTCCCTTCGGGCTTGTCGGCTCCCTCGTTTGCGATAGCCGGCCGGCACGGAGGACCCGTCAGCCCGCGTGAAAGGAGGGGGAAAAGTGCTAAACGACAACTCCTGCCTACAGAGTTTAGCGGTGCAGCACACGGGGCTGCACAGGATGCGTTTGGAAAGCGGGCAAAAGAAAATCAATGGGTTTTTTTTTTTTTTTTTAATAATTTTAAAGTAGGCAAGACTGCTAGAAACGTTTAAATCCTGCTTCTGGCCTGCAGCACATCCGGACATTGAGAGGCCACGGCTTGAGGCTATTTTGTTTGGTGGAGAAGGAAAATTTAAAATCTCACTCATGCAAGTTTTAATCCATCTTCCGGCTCTGCAAGTACATTTGCTTGTATTCATAAGCCCATAAATACATCCGTTAGTATAGCTTTCTGCTATGAGAGGCTTCTGATCTGGCCAAAACAAGGAACAGGCACACAACGCACGGCACAAGACCGTCTCACAGCCCCGCTGCCGGGGCGCAGAACGGAGGGGTCAGTACTGCGGCCGGTCCGGGCCAGGAGGACGTCACGACCGCAGCGGTCAGCAGCTTTTTTCTGTCCACTTCTTGCTCCTTCCCGCACGGGAAGCTCTTTGGCCCTCAGAGGTTGTGTGACAGAAGTGACGTTTCAGCAGGACGTTCAATTCGAGGTTGCATTTATTTAGAGCACTGCCATAAAGACTAGCTAACCTTACAGTGAGTTATGTTAGCAGCCTGAAAAGATTAAGAAAAGACCAGGTCCCTTCCTTTGGCTTTTTCCTTCTTCCCTAGTGCTTATTACCCTGCTTATTTCTAAGGTTGACTGCTGGCTTATTTAGCAGCTCCGACTTGGGCATCTCTCCGCTAGCCAGGGAGAAGTCGCTCCTCATCGTCTCTCCACAAGGCAGGGCCTGAACCTCATTTCTGTACCCTTGGGCCCAGTTTCCAAAATCCTTATTGCAATTATACAGAAAAAGACCTTCACTTTTTATACCTTCCTCCTAATCCATTAATAAACGTGCAGCCTTCACTGGGTACAACTGTGGCAGCCACAGCTCCTCGTCGGATCACAGAGAAGCGGAGGAGAGTGTCTTATCCCGTAAGACGTCCTTGGAAGAGGCTCGTCCAGCCTCCCGAGGTGTAAGCCTTGGAGGAGAGCCAGCTACCAGAGGTTTAGTACAAAGCTTTCCCATGGCCGAAGGGGAAAACCCAGCAGGTCTGGGGTTCGGGCTGCCGCGGCAGAGACAACAGGCAACCATCTGCTCCAGCTCATCCGCTGCCGTTTGAAATGGATGAGAGAAGAGAAGATATTAATACCCAGAGCCCTGCGAGACAGGGCGCGTCTCAAACCCCGGCAACGGCGCACGCACCGCATATTGTTTCCAGCGCTGTAATTATCTGATAAAGCTATTAACCGTCCCCTTGAGACGCCACAAAGCACTAATACACAGCCAGATGCAGATTGCTTTGGTGGGATGTATTAGTCAGCAGCTGTATGTTGCTCTGGAAAAAAAAAATTCTAGCAGGAGAGTCTTTTTTTCCCCTCCATATTTCTGAGAATTGAGGTTTACAAAGGGAGATTAAACTCACAGGGCGCAGCTCCGGTGGGAAACGCTTAGCACACAGCACTTATTTCTCTTAACACACGTTATCGGGAAGGAGTAAGCACATGGGAAGGGATTCTCTGTGGGAAGCTAGATCCGTCTCCTGCCTCATCGTTGCTCATCGTTTTGGGGATTTGTTCTTAACACATCGGTGGCTGCTAGTCCTAAGAGATACCACGAGGAGGATAACACTTCCAAGTGGCAGGATTGGACCCAGCAATGAAGTGCATGGCGTTTCCTTCCACCCTTGCTCTTTTCCTGCAGTTCTGCACCTCCATCTTGATTTAACGGGACATGACGAGGTGTCTCAGGCCATATTTGCCTCCTCCTCACATTGAAATCTCATTTAAGAACTTGCACAATTGTAACAAAACTACTACAGATTCACTCCCAAAATAAAAAGGTAGCAATGCTAAGGGAGCCCAAGTGTAGCTATATCACTGTATGCCAACTACCTTGCCAGTTAAATAAATAATGGGAAGTTATTAATGAGACCACAGTAAAAGCTGCAACTCGGGCCACTTCAGACTTGCACAAAAGTATCCTAGAAAAGCACTCAATGGTGCTTTAATAAAATTCACTTCCGAGAAAGTTTCTACGTGTCAGCAAAACAGTCCTCCCTGTAGATTGGTTGAACTAACATGTTGGCTATGACCAGGGGCTGCAAGGATTTCCCTACCTGACTTGGCTACCAAGCAGCACGGCTTGAGGCGGACCTCTACTGCGGCCCCTCACCATTTAAGAGGTGAGCATGGAGCAGTGCCCAGATCATGCATCTGCCCCATAATTTACGTCCCATGTAATGGGGCTGACTTGGGAGGTGTCGAGAACGAGTACATTTAGTCGCAGTGGGTGCATTGCTGTCCATCAGCAAACCATCCATGGTCGAACACTCCCAAGACAAGTTATCAGAAAGACTCACAAATCAAAGAGAAACAACCTATGGGCCAGTTTTATCTTCCACTTCATATGTGCTGATATTAACACAGCTGCGGATGTACTTTCCCCTCCTTGGCTTCAGGAGGCAGCAAGTGAAAGGGGTGACATTGAACCTTATTTACCAGCAACAACAGTTCCAGTTCCCCTCTTCATCCTCCTTTTACCTCAGTTTCTTCCATTACATTTATCCTCTTTTTTGTCATCATGACAACGCTGGCTGCTTACCTATGATTAACGTACCATTGACAGTTTTCAGGAGCATCATTTTGTAGGCTCCAAGAAAACAGTAGAGCCATAAGGGACTTGGCAAGAGGCCAGCCAGCCCACCTCCAACCCCAAGGCAGGAGTGACTGAACTTGTGCTTGTTGATCCTGCTGCCTTATGACCTTCCCAATGAAGGAAAAGRAGGATTTTATTTCAAAATGGTCAATGAAAAATCAAGACAAGCCACCAAACCACCCTCTTCCTCCATCTTTTACTGAATAAAAGGGATTGCTTCCATTGTCTTCTACAGCCTGAAAGCCTGCAGCATCCAAGTGAAGCCAGCATGAGTACTCCAGTCCAAAGAAGGCCTTTGCAATCCAGAAATCTGGATTTAAGCTTCCTTTCTTATTTTCTTTTTCCAGTACCAATAATTCCCAGACTAATAACCTGTTGCTATTTTAAAGCATTTCTTACACCAGAATACTAGTCTACCCCACTATATCTAAGGCCAATGAGGCAGTGTAATTGCAGCATATTGGGAAGCATAACTGCAAAGCAATACTGAAACATTCTGAGCTATAATGTTTATACTTGCATTTTATAATTTTCACATATGGAGATATCACCTAATCGTCAATAGACTAACAACAATCTTCACAGCAGGCCTAACCCACAGCTCTTCAGAGTCAACAAGACCATTCTGTTGCCTTCAAATGGCTTTGGATCACCCCCAAAAGAAAAAGACAAAATAAATTACCGAATGTCTCATTAACTTCTGCAAATGTCTTTTGAGCCACTTCCAGAAAAATAAGTGAAGAAAAAAAAGTAGCACTCCAAGAACACAACTCCAGTAAAAGAGAAAAAAAAAAACCACATACTCCCAGACTGCTTTCAAAGTGATATGAGATAAAATATAATCACATATTGCAAATGACTCCCAAAAGCCAGAGAGAACAGATTCTGCCATAAGGCTGCCCTTCAATCCTTGTGCGCACCCATCATTCAGCCTCATGTCACGTCTGAGGCATTCACACAGCCATCGTCAGAAATAACCACACTTTTCTCCATCTGCACTCTCTCTAAGCCGAGCAGGGAAAAAAACCACCACTGACAAAGCAGTCACATCAACAGATGTGATTTTGGATTTAAACAGCCATATTTCTTCCCCTAGAAGCCTTTGTTGCTCTAGGAGCACATGGACTTGCATAAAGTTTTCTTTTACTCACGTGGAAAAGACCTTTACATCAGGGTTTCGCCCAGGACCTTATAAGCCAAGCATAAGGAAAACCAATCCATAACAAGTGCCCAATTCCGGGTGATTTCCAGCAGAAGAAGGAGCCTAAATATCTTTGAAGATCCAAGCTCAAGCTTCAGAGCTGTCCCATGCTCTTCCCCATGCTCTACCTTAGCAGGTGCCTCAGTCCACAGCTGCAGCACTAGCTCCTCTTGGCTGATGTGCTCCAGCTGTGCTTTTCACTTCTTCATGTGCCTTTAATTGGTTAATTGGGTCCTGCCCACCAAAGCAATGAGCTCAACACTGCTGTCCTCAGTGTTTCCTGCTCGTTGCTGGAAAAAAAGCCTCTGCTGGGTGATGATTATGAAGCATGACTGCCCTTGTAATCCTAGCATCTTTATTTTCTTCTTTAATTTACAACTCTCCCACCAAAGAAAACCAAGGAAAAGATAGAGGCCTCATTAGCATTATGAAATTGAAATTATTAAAATGATCCACAACATCATCCTCCTGGATTTTGCATCAAATAAAGCTTTGTTCCATGGCGTTTTCATTGTTTGGGACACAGATTGCTACCAATTTCACTTTTCAGCTCACACAAAAGCAAAGTTCAGAGGGAGAGTATCATTCTTTATTTTCTACTTAAACTGTTTTGACAGAAAATTGAGTTACTGGCCACACAATTTTGAAGGTGGAGAGGGGCAGCAGAAACACAACCAAAGTCCACATATTCTCTTAGTTTTTTACGCTGTGGAAAGTCACTTTTATACAATGCTAAAGAGATCTTCCTTGATGCTGAAGCTGTGATCTTAAAAATATTGAGAAAGTGTGTCTAAAAGAGCAAAGGCAGGTATGCACAAACTATATAGAAATTGCTCATAACT
Source organism: Casuarius casuarius (assembly GCA_003342895.1). Taxonomy (NCBI): domain Eukaryota; kingdom Metazoa; phylum Chordata; class Aves; order Casuariiformes; family Casuariidae; genus Casuarius; species Casuarius casuarius. Next base: position 3,637,828 of record PTFA01000026.1, read on the forward strand.
TACATCCTGCCAGCATGTAATGAGATAATATAATGAGAAATAAAACTCAGTTTAATCAAACATCCTAAGGTGGTTTCTCTTCAGCATTTTCTAGCAAAGCTTCAAGTCAGCTATTTCATATGGCACCTAGATGAGATTTGCCTTTATATTTTCAGTTTCTGGAGAGATTCTTTCCTTGTCTCCTTGTTACTACATTTTAGCCCAGAAATAGCCAGGAATAGGCTCTGTTCACTGAGAGCCACATTCAAGCAGCAAGATACACACCAAGCTGATGAGAAGTTCGAAGTTTGTGATGGAAAATTAGGTTTTTTAACCAAATTATTTTGTACTTTTACTTCTTCAAAAGCTCACTGCACTATCTATCACACAGGAGGAATTGCACATTCATGTTTTGCTCTACCAGCTCTTCAGCACTAATCAATAAAAATGTAACCTTGCACAATAACTAAACAAAATAGGTGAAAACCCCAATCCTAGAAGAATTAAAGAAAGAGACCTGATGCCAGTGAACTAGTCTCATTCGGGGCAGAGGCTACCAAAAACCTTGGCTTTTTGAAGGCCGGGTTAAACTCCCATGCAGAGCCCCGTCAGCAATTCAGATTCCTCCTCAAGAAACTCGCTGCAGGATCAGGCCTATATTAAATGGGGTGTTTAAACACAGGACACTCAGTAGGGTGTATGTTACAAGTCCACATCCTCCGTTATGCCCCAACATCCAACACACACGAGCCGTCTTCTCTCTATCCCAGAAGGAAAAGACAAAAGCCAGGAGACAGGCGATACTTCAGGCACGTGCAGAGAGGTTCAGCCTTGAAACGCTGCAGATAACTGCACCTCTTTGCTTTGGCAAAAGCGCCTGTTAAAATATTTATCAGCAATACCCAACAGGCACACACTGAAGCCAGTGTCCTTCAAATAGCTGTCTGCAAGGAGGAGGAATACAGTTTCTTAGCACAAAATAAAAAAACCCAGATGCAATATGTAAATCACAACAGGGGACAGGGTGAAAACCTGAAGCAAACGTGTTTTATCTTTGTCCAGTCATAATTTATGTTGATCCACTTAACATACAGCTCAATTGCTTTTTAACCTAATAACAAATACAACTTATGAAGGAAAACACCCTTTTGAAAGTTGTATTACACAGAAGGCTTCAGAAAAAGATTTCAGCCATTTTAGCGTGTAATTGCTCCTTTTTTTCTCCTCCTTGCATGGAGTTTGGCCACAGTCTGTAATCTATAAATTAAACATTCACAACCACGATAGCTGCACAATAATAATAATAATTTATTTTTCCAGCATGCTGCCTCTTGCAATGCCCCCTGACGTGCCGCCAGCTGTCCCAGGGAAAGGCGCGGGGAGCGCAACGTGCGGCAGAGGAACGGAGATGCCCGAAGAGGTGCCCGGCATCTACAATGCCCATTTAAAGCTTATCGTATGATAAAATCTGAAAGAGTATTGGATTTGTTGTTTGAAAAGAATGATGGGCTAAATCAGCCTGAAGCTCCCTTGCTAATTAGGATGTTCCCCTGGTGTCTTTAAAGCCAGTGTAACCCTGGAGCCCCTCATGATTAACTTCCACTTCTCCTCTGAGATGGAAAACAGGAATTTCTGATGTCGCTCTGAGGTTTTGGGGGAAGAAATAGGAAGCGAAGGCAAAAGCAAAGGACGCAAGTTTGTCAGATGATGGGGGGGGCTCCAGGCTCTCCCCTCCATGAGCCTGCCCAAGAAGCCCAGGCAGCCAGCCATAAAACAGAGGTAAAAGCATTTCCATGCCTCATAGATGGGTTACAAAAAATAAAATAAATGACAGACACTCAAATGTTCAGGTACCGCTGCAATGGAGGAGCACAGACCCGTGAACATCACCCACTGGCATCATTTCCAACCACTCTAGATGCATATTTTCATTTCCCAAAATAAAACAGAGCTAACATTTATTCAGTCAGACACCTATATAAATGAGTTTCTATTAGCTTCAAGTTTGATAACCAGCACTTTAGGTCAACGGGGTTATGAGAGCATCTCCGCTTGGCAATGCTTGTAAAGAGCTGCCACTCACATACCGAACGGGCATTTGGCTTTGATTAACGCTACATCCGTCAGGCACGTTTTTAGGTAGATAGATAAACCAGACAAAAATATTATCAGGAAGCATGGTAAATTACCTAGAGCTTTCATAGGCATGTCACCTAATTCTAACATTTGTCTACTTTATGTTACAGCTTCAGTTTTAATTTCATCATCCTTTCCATTTTCTCCCACGTCATCCGTACTGCTTAAAAATACCGCATGTATTCAAGCCAAAGTCAAATAAAAATACCACAGAGAAACCCAGGCCCACAGTAAATAATAACTGACTTCTCCTGTCAGATTCTAGGACTAGATTTATACAGCCAAAAAAAGTCACTGGTTGTCTGTCCAATATCTGCATTTTCCACCTATCAGTCAGGGTGGCGGTATTCCCTTCTAATACACTTCGCTTGTGCACTACTAAACCCTCAATTTGATGGCAGGTAGTTTGTGCTTAATCAGGATCCCAAAGAATGGCATGTTTCTGCTTTTTTAAACTAAAAAAGCATTAAAAAGCCCTTTTCAAGGGCTACAGAACAGACAACAGATGTTCTTGAAAACTAACCAGAGATGACTACTGTTTTAAGCAAGTGAGTTAAGATTTCACGGATAACTTTGAGAGCCGAGGCTGACACCACGGCAGGGCTGCGGCCGCGGGAAACGCCGGGCCAGGGCTCACGCCCAGCGCCCAGAGACACCAGCAAGAGCCTCCAAAAAGCACCTGGCCATCAATCATCTGGCCTAACAGAGAAGAGTAAATGGAGAATAACTAGTAGGAATGGATTTTTCTTTTTTAATCTCTAATGTTACAATCTTATGTTGATGTCATAAATGTTAATGGGAACATTTATGAGAGACACACTGGTCATTTTCCAGGCTTTCTACAAAGTGAGACTGCTTAAATTTCCCCCACTCGGCACGGGTGAAAGAGGATTTTAAAGGTACCTATAATGACATGGAGGTGGAATGAGAAACCAGGGGAGAGGAGAGTTGCCATTTCTTTTCCTCCCTTCTTCCCTCCCTCCCTTTTTCCTTTATTGCAGCCTATCACTTAGCTTTGAAGGGAATCAACCCCCTGATATAAGACCTAGCGAAATGCATTTCAAGTATATCAGGTTCTATAAATACATACCACATGCACGCAGAAGATTAACACAGAATATGTATGCATTACCGTTCTCTGTAGATGAAACATATTTTTTTAATCTGTCTGCCTTTTCCAACTTAAAATGTTAATTGCATTAATAGCACCTTAAAAGCTACATAACAATTCACCACAAGGATATTAAACTTTCCCTATCAGAGTACCTCTTCACAAAGAAAACCTTCAGGAAGGGGCTACTGAAAAGCAATTATTCCCAAGGAAATTTGCTCATATCGTTTTTTGCAGTCTTTGCTGGAGCTTCTATAGCTCCTTGTGGAAATTTAGAAGACCTCTGGGGATCAGATGTCACACTATTCCACTGCAATTTTGAAATTTTCCTATTTAACTTTAATTTCTTGCATTCCATCTATATTGCTTGGGACAGACCCTCAAGTTATGATAAGAGTATCTGCAATAACGAGGTGGGGGGGAAACAGGATTGTTATTGAACGAGAGCCATAAAAACAGGCTCTGAGGAGCTGACGCCACACATCTTAGGATACCTGCAATTCATACAAAGTGTCCATGTGCCCACAGATTTTAAGTTTCTGACTTAATTTTCTCTGTGATGCTGTGACTTCTTTCCAATAGTAATGGGAACTAAATGCTATATTACTTTTCAACATTACTATGCCACATTTACAGAACATGTTACAAAGCACTCTGCCCTGTACCCTCCTTCCCCATTCCTCCTTCTAGCTGTCTAAAGCAAAAAAGCACAGTCATATCACTCCAGGAAAATCTTCATTAGCTGCAACCATAACGCACAAATAGTACTACCAGGTAAAGATATTAAAATATGGATTTGCACTATACTGAAAACGAGCAGTTCGAGCTGTTGATTAGGACAGCTAATGGACAGCTAGGCTGAATTTAGCATCAGATTTTGTTACGGAGACGCTCTGCAAATGCAACCCCATAAACCTCTTCATTTAGGAAGTGTAGGGGACATGCCAGGTTCTACAGTAAAATCCTGCTCTATCCAAAAGTTAATTTTTTTCCAGTATCTCAACAGACTTGCTATCCAAATTAATTTTTTTCCAGTAACTCAACAGACTTGCTATCCAAATTAAAATTTAGTTTCACTGACAGCAGTGAATCTATTGTGTCTTGTCCTCCTCTCTCCTAGCAGCAAGCCTAAGGAAAACCGTGACTGCAAGTCCAGCCACATGCTTCACGTACCTAACTTTCTCTTAGCTTCAAACCCTCATGGATCAAAAGCTTTAGACATGAAAAACCTCGTTAGCAATGTCCTGCTCACCAGCCAATTTTCAGGGAGTTCAGCATATGTCTAATCAAAAGATCATCCATTTAAATCAGACTTTTCTTTCTAATTGTAACATCTCAGTGGGCCTTTCTAATAAATATTTTAAATTCATTAAACAAGTTTTGCAAAAGTATCACCTTGGGCCTTTCAGACGTTTCAGAATGTAAATGTGAGCCTGGCTCGGTCCCGGAGCCCGCTTGTGTTTTACTCTGGCACTTCTCCGTGTTGAGCCTCCAGACTTGCCTTGGTGTGATGCTGCGATATCCCTCCTTGCCAGCCACCGTGAGACATTTCTGAACAGCCACGATTACCATCTTTGATGGAAAAGATGTGGAGGAGACAAGTGGTCTGTGGCTTCAAATCATCCCTGGATAATTCAGGGGACTTGCCTGCTAACCAATACCCAAACCAAGCGTCTCCTGGAGATATTCAGATGATAATGCCGTGGTGGGGACCGGGCATCACAGCTCCGTCAGGATTGCCCCAGATAGGTGGTTTTTGCAACACAGCAGCATCATGGTGCACACGGCAGCCTGGGTTGGGAACATCAAGGTCCTGGGACATACAAGGTGTCCTCTGAAAAAGGTCAAAGTTTGTAGAGAAGTCTGACGATTTAGTAACTCCCAGTCTAAAACTTGTGCATCACTAAGGTAATAGAGCTCGGGCATGTGGATCTGTTAACTGCACTAAAATGGTCATTTATAGAGCAGGTGTGGACACCTTTGCCCAAGCTTTTGACAACCATAAGAGAAAAGACACACCTCAAATACGCAGGGACAGGACTCATCCCAGATTTTTTTCCCCTTTCTTGAGCAGAAACATGCATCTCTAAGCGCTGTGGCTTTCTTTTCCAATAAAGCAGTTTAAAATGCAAGATCCTGAGAGGGAAGCCCCAAATGTACTTCATAGCTCACTATCATTTGTGAAGTGCTTGGAAATTGCCAGATAGATATTTATATCTTATTCATAAACTCCTGGACATGTTGAATCTTCACGATAGTTTTCAAATTATTTTTAAATTACCATCTATTACACTCCACTCAGTGAGGTTCTTATACTTCTAGGCTTTTGGAATCACGTTTCTTTTATGACTATACATATTCAAGAATAAACCACTTAAAGGCAAACTTGCTAACATAAGGCATTATCCTCAAAGTAACAGATAATTAGTAAGAATGCCTATGGGAGAACAACGCGGGGGAGCTTCCCGTCTCCATGCGAGTATTCCCAGCCATATATCCAGTTGACAGAGGACAAGCTGAAGTCCCAAAGCACACAGCCCAAGTTTTACACCTCAGAGTTACCAGAAGTGCAGGAAAAACAGCACAGATTTTAATAATTTTAGAACAAGACAAACTGTATGGTGTGTGTCAGGGGGAGGGTTGGTAATTTTATTTCTTAAATACAAAATTAAAGATCAGTCTCTGCATATGACTAAAGATCAGTCTCTGCATATGACTATCCAAAGCAATTGCTTTATTGTACACAAGATATCACAGAAAGATGATATCTATTCCTCATATTTCACCTGCATTTTAATGTAACAGCACTAGTCTCTGCACCCATATGAAATCACATTGTACGTGCATTTTACCTAAGGGACAATTTTTGCTAATGGATGGCACTGAGGTCTAGCGTTATGCAGGAATAACTAGCAAAAAGGAACAATGTTTTGAAATGGGGGAAGGTTTCTCTTTCTCCCCCATGATTTCATTCCCTCCCCAGTTTGGGGGAACCAATTTTACAAAGATAAATTTAGGAAGCAAGCAGATACAGCAAGCTATTCAATGTAAATTCATGCCACGACTTTCATAAGCGCAGGTCAGGTATGAGTTGAAATGAAATCATCAAAAAAAAGAATCCTCTCCAGTAACTTATCCTTCTATTTTATTCCTTTTTAGTTAAAATCAGACTGGGGGAAGGGGAGGAACTTTTTATCTTCATAATAAGTGTCGGGATTCTGGATTCAATACACCATTCATAAAAAAAAAAATTTCCAAGACTATAATTGCTAGAGATGACACCATATGTTCCAGTGAATGAAGATATACCTCATTCCCTGGCTAGGAACAACTTTTCACAAAAGCAGTGAAAGGAGGAGAATGTCAATGCAAGCTCTTGGAGGATAACTGGTTACAGCCATCAAAAGCAACCACGGAAAAGCTAAGTCTGCTTTCATTCTTTTCACGTCAACCTCCTTTTCAGCTTCAGTAGCACAGAAATCTTGGCTTAAACCATGAATCATTGCCAAAAAAGAGGAGAAAACAAAAATATTGACAAGACCATCCACCTGACACTTCCAAAATAAAACCGTGCCAGCCTGCCTCGGAGGCCTCTTTGCTTGCGGTGTACGTACCAAATGCATTTCAACAGCGATACCCTGAACCAGAGGATTTAACTCAAGGTCAGATGTATTTGTTTAACACACAGATACTGTGAGATAAAGATGAGCCATATAAGAAGATTTATTAAAGTATTCAGTATAAATGGCTTGCCTGATGCCCTGTTCTACCAACTACTCCTCCAGCATTCTTTTTAAGTCAAAAAAAGGAATGTTTTAGTTAAAACAGCAAATGTTTCATATGAAGGAATTAGTACTCTTTGGTTTAATGTGCCTTTTTCAGCATTCCACATGTTATTTGCTTTTAATTTTTAAATTGATGCCATAAATCCTACCTTCTTTGACTCTTATCTATTTACACATTTTTTTTTAACTGTAGATTTCACCTTCATTCAATATCTTTACTATCTCCCTGTAGATTTTATGAAGTTGATGACCTTACTAGTACACGCCTGTTGTGAAAACAGTGGTCGGTTCTGTTTCCCTTCGCTCTCTCCTGTCTTGTCTTCTTCCTTCACCTCCAAAATTGCCCCTGGAAAACAAATTTAATCACTACATTGAGATTCAATTCTTCTAAGCCCATCACACAACGTAGTCTGCCATTGCTACTAACGTCGCTCACGTGCTAGGTTTGATCTAGCATTTCTGAATTTGCTCCAAAGAGCTGAAATTCAAGTTTGTGTTGAACGTTCACAGCATTACGGTGACAACTGCCACTGGGTCTAGCTAAAGTTTCGCATTATCCAAAAAGGTCTGAGGCAAGGCTGAACACAGAAAAATCTATTATAAAGAAAATATGAAGCAATATGAAAACTTATTGGTACTGTCAGAAATCAGCATCTAAGCAAGAAAGAGCTTCAAGAAAATTAAATCAAGGGAAGAGACAATGCAGTTTCACTGTATCTAATACAGAAAAATAAATAAATAATCACCAAAGACATAATGAATGTAGGTGACCCTACTTCTCATAATTCAATATTAGGTCAGTTAGTCTGGTAATGACATAAAACAAGCAAGTCAAAACAGTTTAAATTGAAAGACTGTTTTACAGAAACATGAAAGATTAAAGATCAGCAGCACTTTTCATTAACTGGCGCAAGAAGGATGGGTTGAGAAGGAGGCCACGAAGAGAGACACACATTGCATGTTGGCCATACACAGGATGGCTCCAAAAGCACTTAAAATTGCTGGGTCTGTTGCATTCTAGTTAACCTTCACTATAGAGCTCAACCTCCAGAATCCAAGATTTTGAGGTAGCTTAATTAATGCCATTTGAACCTTTTAATAAAAGAGGGTGATGACCAGAAATAAACATAATGAATCTAAATCCTTTGATTCTCTACTTTTCATGTGCAATACTAAACCACCCTATCCATCCTGACTATCATCTTTACTTGAGAAGGAAAATCCAACTGAGCTCCAACTTTCCTGCTGGGAGCAGGAAAGATTCTTGCAGACTACACCCTAATACTATTTACCTGAGTTTATGGAATGGAAAGTGCAATTACAATATCATTAAATAAATTTTTAGTAGGTAGATATGAATTCTTAGTATATGGATAATAGTTCTAGTATCTGTAGACTTCAAAAGTTTCACTACCATTGTAATGAGGACTATGCGAGCCTAAAGAACAGATTAAAACCTTGTAGTAATGACTAAAAGCTGTTTGTTAAACAAGACTGTATTAAAGCATATGTGAGCTGTGCTCATTATCTTTGTTTAACTACTAGTTATGACTCATGCATCTCCCCTTTGCCTCTGTTAGTCCCTTAATGAAGTAAGCAGACTTAGAGCAACAAGGTTCTAGATGCCCCTTAAATTCCCCAGGTAGATGAAGAATCCAGAATAATTCAAGTATTTGATGACCAGCTACTTCTACAGCTACAAGCTCGTCCATAAATGCCACCACAAGATTTGACATGGAAAGCAACACGTAAGAGGTACAGGAAAAGAACACTGCGAGTGAAAAAGTTATAAATGGGTTTAAACACATGTTGGAGAAGCACTTGAAATTATTTTGTTATTTTTTTCCTTCTTACATGCAGCAGTGCTATTTGTGCTGACAATTCCTCACTGGTATTTTCAGTTAAAAAAAAAAAGTCTTAAAAGAGATTGGATAGCTTCACCCCGATTTCTTTACATCCTTTTAGCTTAGCAGCAAAGATGTGTATTGTACGCCTACTGCATTTCACATCGCACGGCGCACTGAAGTGTGAAGCTTTCACTCAATATTAGTCACAGAGACATGCAGAAGCGTCTGCTCTGTATTCTCTACCGGATTAGAAAAAGAATTGTTCTTGGGGAAAGGCCTTGGTTGGCACGTAATTGACAGATACTGCTTATTGCAAGTATTTCTGGTAGTCAGGTAATTTGTTTATTTTGAATTTGCCTGTTATTTATTGCTTGGAGACCATCAAAACTTGATACACAAGTTGCCCTGTAGTATTTAAGGAGGATTTAGTAACCGCATTTTTTCAATATGAGCAATTTACATTGCCACTGTGTGAGCGTAAAGCTTTGCGCTGACCGCCTTGTTAAATAAATGGGGAATATTCTCCTTTCCTGGGCCTCATGGGCACAACTGTAATTTTGCTGGCACGCGGTTCACTTCAAAGCACACCCACTCCGTGAAATTCCCAGTCGTCAACCAAAGCAGTTGCACTTTCAGACAATCAGGAGACAAACAAGCAAAAAAAAAGACAATAGCTAAAAATGCTTAATAATTATAGCAAGAACCTATGTCCTTCATATTGCCAGCAGACAACGTTCCTGCCCAAGCGGCTGTTGTCAGAAAACCGGCTCGTGCTCCGAGCGCGCCCTCGTTCCAGCTGTGCCCGGTGCCACATGGTCCCTATCACAGCACCTATGGCCCTAACCGAAGAACGTTCGTTATAGATATAGCAATCGAGTGGTATGCTTAAGTCACTCGGGTCAACCTAGGGTTTGTGAAGTACTCGGTTCTGACCTAGCTCTTCCCTTCCATTAACATGAGTATAATTTTCATTAGAAGAAAAAAAAAAATCCAGTGCCAACTCAGTAAATATTCCACCATTTTTGGACCAGCTACGGGTCACTTACTCATGCTGACATAAAAAACAGAGACTGTATATTAAAGGGTTTTTTTTTTTTTGAACAAGGTAAATAAAACTGGTTACAATGTACTTTAAGTATAAAGGAACCTGACACCTTTTCATTTGCATTTATAATCTTTCTCCATGCCTAATACCACATTATGCAAGTTATAATGAAACCTGATTACACCGAAACTTGTAAGACAGCTGGGGGTTGTTCTCCGAACAGGTTTCCGTCCCTTTTCCAAACAGCTTTGTCTTCCTTCATTTCCCAAAGACAGCAGATGTTCTCCAGCGTCACTATGAATACCATATTAACTGGGCGGAAGCTGCAGAAAAGGAAGTTTTAAAAAATGCTGTTGAGGTAGGGATCTGGGGGGAGGGGGGGGGGGGAGGTTGTTCCTTGCAGTTTGGGGGGTTTTTTGGATTGAGGATGGGGTGGAAAGTGCTGCATTTCATTCATTTACACCATCATTTGCACTTCTACCCTGCAGCTGAAGAACTGCTTGGAAAACAAAAATCATGCTATGAAATAAAGGTGCAGCTGATTGACAGGGTTTAGCAAACGGGCCGTTCACTGCCGGGGCACGACCGCATCTCCCATGCAGTGTCGCCGTGCGTTGCGGCAGCGCTGACACCTCGGCAGCCCGGGAAGCCGCTTCCTCGCACTGGTTGCCGCCCGCAAAGCCAAGACTGGCAGATGTTCGCTTCTGCACTGGCCAGGAAAATCAGCGCTTTCCCAGCAGAAATCAGCACTTTCCCACCCTACAGGGTGAAGCATCCTGGAGTCGCTGACAAAACAGATCTCAGCACAGCGATGGGCTGCTCAGAGACGAGCTCTTCAAACCGAGTACATCAAGAAAGTAGAGGCAAAGTTGCTATGTGCAACCACGAGGTAAAGACCTCAGAGCTGTGCTATTACCGTGCCATCAGCACTAACACAGTTTACCCCTAGTGTCGTCGCTTGGAAATGCCAGACGCATCCCACTACCGGCTTTTAGAGTGTGTCGTATTAGCTTGGATTTCATCAAGAGGCATCTTTGATTACAGTAGCAGTTTATTTGTATTATGTTTATATCAATTCTTATTTCTAATTCTTATTTTTAATATTCACATGTGTTGGGATGTGAGATGCACACAGAAAAAAGGGATGAAATTCCAGCTTTTCTGAACTTCACAGTTGGATTCTCATTTCAAAGTATTTAGGAAATCAGTCTAAACTGTCAGGTTTATCCTGCCTGTTCTCTGCTAAACCACGAGTCTTTAGTGACCCTCACAGGAAAGCCTCATACCTACCACCACCAAATTGTTATCTAATGCTCTGGATTTTGCACATTTTCACTTTAAGATGTGACAAAGATGGATTCTGTTTGTATGCAAAGAAATCATTTGGAAACATAAAGAAATAAAAAAGTTAATCACCATTAAGTGCCAAATGCTTTACCACCCACCCCCATAAAGACAGCTGCAAAAGCTGCAAATTCTGGACTCAAGATGGAAGGAAGAAAAATATTTAGTTCTGATGGAAGAAGTAATCAAACCATCCCTGTAAGGAGCTCAAGAAGTCCAACAGTTCTTAGGCTAGCTGAAGGTTTTCAGAGGATCCGATTAACAGATACTAGAGCTTTTCTCCTTCTGTCCTGCAATATTGAAAAATAAGAGGAAAACGGGCAAGAGGCAGTTGGGGATATTCGACACATCTCTGTCCTAGAAGATCAACAGCAACAAATTGACTGTAAAGCCCAAAGCTACCACAATCAAGTACTAATGTCCTCAGCACCGCTGTCTCCCTGGATGGGGAGCCACCAGCGTCGGTGACAGCTACCATGGCACGGCAGCCCTTCGGCATGGGACACTGCAGGTCCATGGGCTTCACAACTGCGAGCCGAAGTGCTCGGCTGGGACTGGCACTATGCAGCCCGCTGGAAACACCGCTTTGGCAACAACAGCCAGGAATGCATCACCCAGCCACAGGGACAGCATAAAAGGACAGTTTGTTGTTATCACCCCGATTTGGTGTTTCAAAAAATCCTCATAGAGAGTCTCATTAGTCATCATTTGATGTTATCCTATATGATGCCACATGAAACCCACAATCACTTGAAACAGCATTTCCTCTTCTTGCTTTTCTGCTCATAATTGTCAGGTATGAAATACAACTCATCTTGGGCCAGCAAAGCATCGATATAGGATTGCAGCTACATTTGTTTCTTCTATAAATAGTGTTTCATAGCAGACTGGGAGTGCTTGCAGTGGAATTTATACCACTTAAGCAATAAAACGAAAGTCATGTTGTGGAAACAGCATAAAAATGCATATTTAATGACAAAATCTTGTAAATCCTAGCCTAAAATAGTGTTGAAGTCATCCTTTTCTTGCAAAAACATTGAAGAGTATATATCCTAACCAAGTTAACACAGGTCATACGTTTGAATGATTGGGAGTCTTAAAGTGGTGCAGAACACATTTAGCTGTCTCAGCGTTTTAGTGCTTAAGTTAAAAATACGAAGTAATAAAATCCAAATGTGATTATTCAGTAGGTGCAGCTGGTCACTGCCACAGAGCAGCATTTGAACAATACTGCTCTCCATGTAGTCTTCAAGTACCAGCTGCTGGTGAGTGTGGTGCTCAGTCTGTGAGCTCGTCACCATCCTCTCCTATTAGACTTGGGCCTAGGTGGGGGGGGTTTATTGTTTTTGGGCCCATGGAAAGGGCAGGAAAGTCCAAGTCATGATGCTCACAAGTGAGCTGCTCGTGCATGCAATGAATGCCAATGAACGGACTCTGGCCGGGGTGACCAGCCTGCGTGCAGCAGGGACCCGACCTCTCCAATGCACATGGCAGCAAGAACACGCAAACTCGATACAGCAGGACTCATCTCTAATACCAAGGCAACAGTAAATATTTGTCACAGATTTGAGCCTAATGATTTTTGCACTAATACAAGCAATTTTGAAGTTCTGGTGGTTGAAGGAAGATGCCCAAGGGTAGAAGAAAAAAAAAAAAGGCATCAGAGTAAGCTGATGCAAGTTAAAAAGTAAAGAACAAAAACCTCACCCTCCTCCTTAACTACTCGTGGAAAGGAACCACTTATCATGAATGCCTGTTGCCTGCTTTCTGCCATCTTCTGGGATCAATAGTAAAACAGGCAGCTTTGTTTTCTCCCTTTTAAATTGGTGAAAGGAAACCAGGTGGGGGTACAGAGGAGGGGAAAGTCTGGAAGGTAGATGAGAAGTCTAGGAAATGGGGCCAGGGGAGGGAAACAGGATGGAAAGCTTGGAAAGCTTTGCCTCCAGAGTGTATTAAAGCCTTAGATTCTCTGTCTTTGTTTGAAAACTGCAAGAATGTAATTTTAGAAATAGATTTTGAACATCCATAAACTCTTATTTTTGCCTAAGCATATACTTCTACTCCTTGTGCAGATCTCCCTAAGGGGAAAACAAAAAACCAAAACCTCTCGAAACCCAAGGAATTCAAACAGAGGTAATTCATGGCTCCTTTCTCCCCTAGAAGCAGAAAACTCAACAGGAAAGCCCTCAGCAGAGAGGCCCCAAAGAAGGTTTTCCAGATGCCCCAGGGTTTGACCCCGGGAGTGCTTAAGTGGTGGTGGTCCTTGAAGATGACCCAGCTCTCCTGGCCTTTGCCTTTCCAGGAGGCCCTGGCATCCCACCTACCAGCTCCCAAGCAGCCTGGAGGCCGCTCTCCCAAAACCGAGGGCTCGTACCCTGCTACTCACCTTCCTCTCCCCATTATAGGGAATTACTGGCAACAGGGACTTGCAGCTGCTTTGCAATGGTTTCTGAGCGCTGGAGACTGACCTGGCCCAAGGGCTCTGCTCGACTTAATAGCAGGGGTTTAGAAAGTAAACAAGAAAGGAAAAGATGGTCCAAAACAAGTCATTCCTCAGACTTCCTCAGGATATCAAGAAAGCACCAAAACCAGAAAGAGGCTGATAATACGTAAGTTCCAAAGGATGATGCAAATTTAGAAGGAAAACACTGTCAGGGAAGACTGGCATTAAATCAAGGATCTCTGCCTGAAGCAGAAGAACCATAAGGAGTTTCATGGAGCTTGATGAACCTGAAGAAACTGGAGATGCTATCAGGAAGATAACTCTAAAACAAAAATATTCAAGCTATAAACATGCATTTCTCTGGCAGTGACCTCAATCCAGGGGTTAAAATCAGTAGAATATGCCTTTAAGAGCCATTTTGACCCCTCAGACTATGTTCCAGATGACAGTCACCAGTGTACAGAGGAGCAGTAACTGTTATCAACCTGCCAATGCCAACCCCAGGCAAAGCGTTCAGGTGGACTTGGTCCAAAGGGTGGACTTTGGTCCAGTCAAAAGAAAAAACAAACAAACAAACAAAAACCCAACCCACAAGTAGTGCTGACTCAATTAGCAATTTTTTTTACACTTCCAATAACAGTTTCAACTGTACTTTAAAATATGCTGCACTTTACTCAAGTAATTGGAATTTTCAGCAGGACTTTTCAGAAAAAGCACACAGAAGAGCTACACAGCTTAAAAGTGGGAGGGGGAATCATTTTTAAAACTAGATAAACTAAATGGAATGTATGTGTCAACACCACAGCGCCAAAACTCTTTGAAAACTCTTGGAAGACTCTTCCCAAAAGAAAGGTACTAAATGATGATTCTTTCACGAATTTATCTCACCATGAGAAATAATGCAAATCCTGTAAACTATTTACTCCACATACTACAGGGGACAAGGGAAAGCTTGCAGCCACATCAATACTCCACACATTACTCAGTCTTTCACATTTGTTTTATCTGCTCACGTGGCTTTAAATTCCCTGGCCCATGTTCTGCCATTCACTAAAAAGATGCAACAGTCCTGTCTCCGTACAAGCAAAGCTGTAAAAATTGGATCCCATTCTAACTACAGCCTTTCCTATAGCCGTTCCAAAGGTGACCCACAGGGAACATCAAAGATTCAATTCTGGAGCTTCTGCAAAAAAAAGAGCTGTTGGCACATTATGATTATTAACAATGAATAAATGCATGTTTCAGTAAAATATTATGCCTTATACTATAATGTCTTGTCATTCATTCTGCTATAACACATTCCATTTATAAGTCTCTTTTAGCCAAGCAATTTTCAGACAGAGAACATAGTAATCAAGGCACACACACACACACACACAAAAAAAGGTATGTTGTAGTGGTTCACTGTGTTTAGTTACTCCGATTGATAATGAACATTTTGAGATGCATCTCATTCTCGAGCTTAGGTAAAAGGAGAGAAATTGTTTACAAATTATACGAGACACCGGCATTTGTTTCGCTAAACATGCAACAGTTTGCTTCATACATAAGAATAACTGGACAAGAGCGATTTGTGTCACCAGCCAGACACCGGGAGCACGTGGATGCAGCTAGCACCTAATTCCCCAGCGAGGCTTGACCTGAGGATCCCCCCTGCTCCCCTCGCCAGCGGGTCCCTCACAACCGCTTCTTCCTCTGAACTGAGCGTTTCTGTCCCATGTAGTTGTATTTCTTTTCTTTTTAATAAGAATCAGTACCTTAAAGTGCAGTAGCATGTTGAAAGTTATTGAAATATAACCTCTCATCCGACAAGCATTAGTCAGAACTAAATGATTTTTTTTTACTGGCTTGGATTTTTTCTTTGTTATTATTATTGTTCCCCATTAGTTTTACAACATAAACACTACCAACAAAAATATTTTAAGTTCTACTTCTCTTCAGCCACATGGTTTACTCAATCCCATTTAGGGACCTCCATGCAAATCACTGGAAGTAGAAGCGTCTCGGCGTGGCAGACTTTGGGCTGCAGAACCATCCACACTGGTAACAATACTGAAGATACGAGGAATACAGTTTAGGTTTAAAACACCAGCTTCTGTGTTACTTTTGTTTGTTTTCAAACCAAAAGTCTGCTGACTGGTAATGCCTTTTGAGAGGTATAACAGCGAGTGTCATAGGACGGCGGGCAGAATTGGACCGTTCTTTGCTCAGGTCTTCTAGAGCACGGAGTGACACGACGCTGGTTTTGTCCCAGTTCTGAAAACACCTCCTCACCTATGGCTTCTTCTGAAACCCCTCTCAGCTCTTAGAGAAAAACTTTGTCAATAGCTAAAGCAGCTAAATTCCTCCCTGCCTGGGAGGTCAAGGGAATGGCCAGACTCCTCCACCCTCTGCTCTACCCTCTGCAGAGCAGGAGACACAAACGGCCAGAAGAACATCGCAGGGAAAAGCTGAGAGTGAGCGACTTTTCTGTGCTTTCCCTGTTTAACGCCCCTTTTCCCAGCAAGGTGTGAACTGATGAGTTCAGAAGACCAACAGCCTGACTTTGCTGCTGAACTTGCTAGCACTAATGACAGCCTTTTTCTTCCTTTATTTTCATTTGCGCTCTGTAACGCAATCATCCCATTCAAGGCCCTCGGAGCAAGACCGAGAAATCAAGGACCTTTCCTTTTTGTTACCATTCTGACCATTTTCCTTGCCAGCTTGCAATACTCTTTAATATGCTACCATCTTCTTTCATCACTGACTGAGTGCTCTGAAGATAAAGAAGGAAAAAAAATTTCTTCTCCAATTTTTCTAAAGATTTATACAAGCGCTGTGCACTGAAAAAGGCATGGATATCTCCTTCCCACTCCGTTTTACGTCACAAGCTGACAGATCCTGATCTGAACAAATTTAACGGTCTTATTAAGAAACATTATGTATGTGTAGGAGAGAAATAAAAAGACATAGGTAGGGGGGAGAAAACAAGCCTGCAAGGGCTTGGATACAACGCTCACCTCCCTGGTTCGCGACAAAGAAAAAACCCAAACAGAACAAAAAAACCCCACTGCTTTGCATTAGCTGCGAGGCCGACGGACGTTTCCTAGCGTGGCTGTCAGGTCACCAGCAAACGGTACGATTGTGCCCCTCCATACAATTGCAGCGCAGATGTAGGGAGAATATTGAGCTTTTGGGGATAATCAGATTTATTTTTTTCAATAAGTAGAGCATATTATTTTCAAGTGGTTAACTGAGAATAACTCTTGCAGAAGTACAATATAACAGTAATTATTCTGAAATCAATGGCACAAAAGGGTTCATTTTAAATCATATTATGATTGCTGGATTAAAGTAGTTATTACATAATCGGATAGCAATTACTCCACCTTAATAATTTCTGGGTTTCTGAGGGTGACTGAAAGTGATAATACAAGCTACAGCAGGTGTCAAATTTTAGACTTCGCAAAATGAATATTCCAAGGGCTGAAAAGAAACAAACATATTAGCATATAAAAACCACCAGTGTTACACATAGCTAAAAATATAAAAATACTTCAACCCTCCTGCCTTGAGCAGACATTCAGAAACAGTTCACTCATGGCAAAGGACATTCAAAGCATGGTTTAAATCACAGGGAAGCTAAAGCTTATCATCCCTCCTCTGAACAAACTTAGCATTTTCCCTCTGTAGTCAATTTGAGCATCTATGATCCGGCCCCTCTTTACCAGGGGGGCGAGACATGTCTCAAACAGCTAGCAGATTTGCAGGCTAAAACCCCTAATCGATGCTGTAGAGCTGTGCTCTGGGGGAGGGGATTTGGGCTCCCGTATTGACAAAAATGTCTTCATCACACCTGGTTTTCCTTTAGTTGGAGCTTCTATCAGCTCATTTACTACAAAGGCAGGCTCAACCACATTATTCTTCCTGCGTTTTTTGCTTCCTTATCTCATTTCCCTTTAATCCAAAACTCCTTCTTTTCCCTTACACACCAGATGCCTACTGCTTTTTGATCACATCTCATTCAAAGGACAGCTCTTTGCAAAATCCTGCCAAAACCCAACTCAGAGCAGTTGGAAGGAATATAAATGAAAAACAGCCCTCTCAGACAGCACCTTTCTCCAATTCCCCCGGTCCTTTGTGAGGCCTTGCGCTTAATCCTAACTCCTGAAAGCAATCCATGCTAAATCTATGAGCTTTTTTGCAGATTCAAGGGCCTGTCCATGAGGGCCCAGGCATTTGTAACACCATCAGTGCCTAACAGCAAGAGCAAGAAGTCAGTACTTAAACACACAGCTTCCTTACTATTCCTTAAAACGCGCAGTTTCTTTGTGGAAGAATATATTAGTTTGTATTACAAACTAAATAGCAAGTTAAAATAAAGTCCACTTAGTTTCTAAAGGACAAATATTTGAGACGTGCTGCAAGGAAAAGACCACTTGGTAAGGTAAGTAGACACTGAGGTTCAACATATACTAAGGGAAATGTCCAAAGTTAAATACAGTGGGTTGGACAAGCAAAAAGGAAACTCTTGGAAAAGGATAGCTATGTACTGATTGTAAATTTACTAAATGTAGTTCAGCACACGAATTTGCACGCTCTGCCATCAACATGGGGAAAGACTCAGAAAAGTAGATGCTGAAGCACGATCAAGCAACAAAGGTAATAGCTGGACTTGCACCGCTGAACGTTTCTGTAAGGAAGATATCGATATCGGTCAGTGAGAATCTGCAGTAACAGAACTATTACAAGTGCTTAAGCAAAGTCTAACAGGTTTTGGAGTTTTGAAATGAAAGCCATCAACCTGGGGAAGATTTGCTTACAGTCAAAAGTGAAATAACATTTGAGATCGTTACAATCACAGAAAACAAGATGTGGAGGAGAGATGTCAAAAAAAAAGCAGAAAAGAACGAAAATGTTTTCGATTGTACAATGTATTTCCATTATACTTTGGATTGTCTTGTTTGGGAAGAAATATTCCATGAGTTGTACGGAACAAACAGGCACTGATAAACCCAGTCTTCTGGGTTAAGTTTGCATGGGACAGTCTCAAGAGAGCAAGTGCACAAGAAAAAAAACTGCTAGCCAACTCAGAAGGAAGCCTGCAAAGTGATGAGGTTTCCATGAGCAACAGCAGGCTACAAAACTCCTCCTTTAATTCAATGGTCAGTCTCGTTTACACTTGCTGAAGAGCCATGAGAATGAAATGTAGCCTTTGCGGATCTGTAATACTCTACACAAAGCTAGGGAACAGATTGTATTACAGATGAAGCCCCCCTAAACTCGACATGTTTGTAATATGTACATAAAACATCAGTCAAATGAAAGCATACACAACAGGATAGAGGAGAACATCTCCAGGCAAGTATTTCCCCATTGTCCTTCCCCAGGAAAAGCATCACAACACAGGTAGTTACAGTATGACCTGGGGAAATATGCTAAAAGTGGTATAAAAATAATCTGTTCTACCGAACCAGTTTCACTGGGTGGGAAATCTCAGCAGATCTCCTCTGGGAAAAGAGATTCCCAAGGATCGACAGCAGCGAGATGTCCGCAACTGTTCTTACTGCGGGTGATTTCTGAAACATTAGACCAAGAGCCATAAGTGAATTCTTGTATATTCTTTAGAAACTGAAAATACTGAACACAGCTAATATTCTTTCACTCAAATCAGAAGCCGGTTAAACAGCAGCTAGAGCTGCAGTCCTTTAACCTCTGCAACCATCTCACTCAGAGACGCGGAGAGGGATGCTGCAGTGCCACTGACACAAGTTACGCTTTCCATGTTAACGCAATTATGCTGCCGGGTCTGTCATGCCCTGTGATAGGCACTTGTGAAACACAGCAAGGAAAGTTATTATGAAAAGAGAGAAACGTCGAGTGACTCCCATCCGTGTGCAATTTTAAAAGCAAAAAACCCACAAGCTAGCGAAATTGGCAGCTGGCACTTGGGCTTGTCAGCTGCCAGCTAACTGCATTGTTTTAATTGTTTGAAGTGATTGATTATGCAGCTGAGCCGCTGAGGTAACCGCACAATCTCATGACAACACAAACAATAGTAGTGTCACTCATTCTCCCAGAGATACGTGGTCAGATGGGTAGAACACTACTGTTTTGCCATGCTAAATTATAGCATCCCGGAGAACAGCTACTGTTATTTTCCCTGTCACTAAAGTTCAGTGTTTGTTGCATCCATGGGGACACCTGTTGCCTGAACCAATGAATATCATCAATTAGGAAATGCAAGGAGAAAAAAAATATATATATATACACAGACACACATATACATACATATTTTTTTTTATGCTTTCCCTCTTACTGCAAGAATTTTGCAGAATCACCAGGCATTCAAAATGCTCAAGACGGACTTGGTTAGTGGTGCAGGTCTTGCATTGCCTTGAACCACATGCAGAAGCACAGTTACTTATTATTAAAATGGGTGTATTCTGTGCCATCTATAGAAGTAACTCTGTTCAGATCAGTAGGAATAAGGAGGATTTGATAAGGAGCAAGAAAGCCAGCTGAAGAACATCTTCATTTGAATATCTTTCAGTCTCTAAGGCATATACAGTATTGCCTACTACTCTTTTTATCTCCCTTCCCAATGAGTGAGCTCCGAGTTCAACGGGGGCAAACGCTAATCCAAGCATCCTGTCGTTTCAGGGCTTTCCCCCCATTTCACACACAGGGTTTTTGTGCTTTTGTTCTACATCCTAGTGAGCTTCATCTCAGCAGCCCACAGCCAGAAAGCTAATGGTCTGTTACAAAGCGCAGCCGCCAGATTGTCAAATATAGAGAACAACAGAGAGAGGAGGGGGGAAAAAAGAAAAAAAAAAAAAAAAAAAAAATCTATATTAAAATATAATTATTTAAAACTCTGGG
>PTFA01000026.1:3658396-3670565 GCA_003342895.1 Casuarius casuarius
AAAAAAAAAAAAAAAAAAAAAAAAAAGTTGGCCACAGGCACTTCTGCGAGTCCCAGTCTCACAGGATTGATTCTGGAGGAGCTTCTCGTTCATCAGCCAAACCCGACTCAGAGAGGCAAACCGCTGGGGGTTTTCGGCTGCTCCATTGTTTCTAATTACCAGAATTTATCATGCACCGGGACGAGGGCCTGATCCTTCAGCACAGACGTACTAGCTGGCAGACCAAGAGGAGTCAGTCCTCAGTGGGAAATAGCTAAAAACAATACTGCATGTCTGCAGTCTCTCCCTCTTCAAAACCTTTCACCATGGATTAGAAACGCTGCCATGGTGCAGATGAATCTCCTGCTACCACCAGATGCTCCATCTAACCACAGCCGGTGACAGCAAACACCTCTCCAAACACCAAAGAGGGATATTTGGTGCTGTGATGTTCAGCCAGAAAAACCGCTCTGGGCCCAGCGGCCGTGGACCGAGCTGGACTTCTACACCGAAGCCTGCAAATCCATGAGACTGGTCCGCCAGCTCTTGCAGCGGCTTTTGGCAGTCTGAGTTAGATACTTTAAGGCTCTAGAGAAAGGGAAGTCTAACACCGACGCTGAGCCGGTGATCTGCATCGCTAATTCTCCTGAGGAGCGGCAGTTTTGCGGGTGGTTTTGATGACTTTTGCTGAAGCAGAACCTTTGCAGGGGAGGAAGGACAGTCCCGCCAGAAAAACAAAAACTTAGCAAACCGAATTAGCCAGCCGGCACTAACTTCTTTCGGTTACCGCAAACCACGCGCTCGCACAGGCAACCGGAACACCCCATAAGCACCAAAGGGGAGCTCCCTCTGCTCGGTCTTTCCAGGCGCCGGGGTTTAATACTCCGAATTTAGGACCAAGGGAGGGGTTTGATATACTCTTAAAGTTTGCTACGCACAAGGAGCCTAAAAGCTCTCGGTGGGGGTATAGGCCGAGGGCTCAGACAGTGCAGAATGAAAATAAAAGCAATGGCCTTACTGCTGCTAGCTGTCTTTCGTGAAGACGGACCGAGTCAAAGGCTGTTCTCCACCTTGGTGTGTCCACACGAGTCCCCCCTCTCTCCCCCTGCACGTCCTGCTCGTGTTTTTTGCTGCTCGCCCTTCGTCGCGCAGGCAGGACGCTGAAGGATGCCGGCACGCCGCGCTGCTCTGCCCGGGGCGCTCGCTCGCAGGTAATGCGTTTTACTGCCAAGCAACCAGCTGCCGGTGATGAATGGGCAGAGTCCGTCATCAGGACGGTAAATTTTAGCAGGATTTGAGTTCGAAAGCAGGATGAAAACAGAGGGAGCCGAAACCGCAGGAGCAGAGGACCTAGAGAGGCCTCTCAGTCTCCGGCTACCTCAGACGACCATACTTCCATCCCTGAGGCCCCTTCCCACCTCCTCCCTCCCTCGCGCAAGGAGCGGACGGTGGGGGCCACTCCTGGGCTCGAGGCTCAGTGCGGAAATCTCCATCCGGCAGAAATCCTCCCCGGAGGGAGCAAAGCCCCAGCTGGTGCCCCAACATGGCGGCCAGGCACAGCTGACGGTCACGCGTGTGACCATGTTATGGGATCCATAGCTCCTGGGTGCCCGTATAGCCCCGCATAACCAACCTTAGCGCAGCAGCCCGCAGCGGATCGCCCTTCCGACGGCTGCCAAGAGGTAGGAACACCCACAGGTGCCCAAATCCAGTGAGGATCTTCCCTCCGGTGACAGGTTCACAGGGCTCAGCCTCATCGCTCCAAGAGCAGCCCTGCCCGGCCAAAAGGGAGTACGCAAGCCTCGGCCCGCAGACTAAATGTCAACAGCTAATGGCAGCGTGTTGTCTTCCGCGCGCCGCTTTCCTTCCCTGAGCGCTTCTTTCCCCAGCACGCTCCAGCACAGTGCTCCCCGCTCGCATCCCCGCAGCATCCCTGGAGCAGCCCTGGGGCTTCGTGATTGGGTTTGCGATTCACATAACGATTAACAGATGCTCGGGAAGCAGAAGCATTTCTGAAAGCGGGGACATGAGCCATTTGCCGAAGGTCACAGGCTCCATCGAGGAAGGAGACTGCAGGTCGCCTCAGCTCTCGGCTCTCCGCCTTAGCTGCTACCTCACCCCTCGCAGGTCATCGAGAGGTGAGCGGTTCACCCAAAAACACAGTTACTTTTAGGTGCCGTATACCTTTAGCTAGTATAACTGCCTGCGGTACGCACACCTCAGCTGGCTGCTGTTCACTGGGTCAGGTGACCTGGCTGTTTTCCTGCAGCTGATTTCCACTTCACAGGCTGTTCTTGGTAAGATCGTTAGTATTTTTTTATTCTGTTATATATAATATTTATTTACGATAAACAGGATAATTACAAAGTCCAGAGGACTGCCAAGCAATGCTCAAAATCTACAGAGTAAAAAATATTTATTCCAGGAAAGACTCTGTTCCAAGAGGGCCCAAAGCTCCTCTACCCCTGACGTGTCGGTGGGTCAAACGTGGGCCAAAGCGCCATCAGGTCTGTCTTGATTTGGCCGGTTCTAGCAATCCCCTCCAGTCGATTCGCATGCAGTTTTTAAGGCCATAACCAAAACCAGCTAGGATTAGTGGAACTCTTCTAAAAATATTCACTAAAAGGGTTTGAATAGGCTCTTGGGTTTGCACATTTATGTCAATAAAGAATATGATCGTCACCACAGAATGACTTGGGGCCTCTTACTAAGATAAAGCACTTCAGCCACAGAGAGCAGCTCTGCCTCAGCCATAAAACTGAACATTATGAAAAGGAAAAATATTGGCAGCTTTATGACCATAGTTAATTTCTAAGAGTACTTCTTCTGAAAGAAGTGTTAGTTGTGGTTTAACCTGATGCTTCAGACCTGATTCCCATTTCTTGACTGCTGAGCAGACACTGAAGCACCCAGGCAGCTTTGGGTAACCTAAACAGTGAACAGGGCAACAACAGGAGAGAAAGTAACTTAACATGCCCAGATCAGTATGTTGTCCATAGGTGCATTGCTAGGTAGTCAGCTCGTACGTGGAGATTTGCACTTTTTTTTGTTCTGATTTTGGATGAATGAAAAGGGCTTTGAAATTCCACGGACACTTTAGTACATTTAAAAAGTTTAGTACAGAATCATGAAGATACTAGCTAAGCTCTAGAAACCACATAGCTGTGCACTGCAGCCATGTGCCCAAGCTAAGAACCAGAGATATTTTACAGAAAAAAATAGTAATACACTCAAATAAACATAATTCATCCTAGTGTGTCTGTATCTCTAAGCTCCAAACTCTGAAGCAAAAGCCAGACATATGCAGTTACAACTGATACTGTTTTATATTCGTATGAAATATAGCCTTTTTTTTCCACAAGGCTTTGCAGAATTTACTTAATTAATCAGCAGATTACATTTGGAAAGTCTTACAGCTGGTGACATCAAGACCCAGAGCAAGTCACAGTGAAAGTAAGTGAAAGCAAAGCTAAAATTTCCCAATTCACAGCTTTTGGCTCAACTCTAGGCCTTAATGTGCCCCTGTTCCCCAGGGCAGTTCACAGAGCGCCCTTTCACCACATGAAACGGGATATCGAAGGTCCCTCAGGACGATTGCCAACAATGCCAGAGCACATTAGATGTGGCATTTAAAAAGAAACGAGCATTTTTCAACCACTTTCACAAGAGAACTTCCCTTTTTCCAAACCATTAAAGGATTTTGGCTCAGCAGTTCTGAACTGCTGGATGTGACAGAATATCCAGTTGCAGAAGAAATCTGCAGTCTATAAAACTCAAATGAACCCGCTTTCTCTGTGGATGTCAGCATCCGAGAAAGTAAGCACACTTAGAATTACTAAGTGTGTTACTTTACTAAATTACTAAATACTAATAGCTATTTGATCACATGCATCCAGCTCTCACCACTATCAAAGGACTATTTCACTCGACACGGTAGTGGCTGGAGGTTTGACTGGACTGTTTCATCTTGTTGTAAGACACCTAGCTGAATATAAGACCACCGAAAGCTGTCTTACTCATGTTTCTGTTTACCTGGTGGGAAAAAACAAACACCACCCTAAAGTGGATTTTTTTCAGATACAGTGGCTTATTGTTGTGAATTTATTAGGCACCAAAAGTGTTAAACTACTTCTAGAGCAAACCATGTAGCACTACCCCAAATCGCTGGGTGTAGCACACCCACAGGACCCTGACAAGGGGTGACATAAGATGCAGGCAAACATACCTAAGATTCCTGAAATATGCTGCTGTTTTGTGCTCCTGAATTTCTGTTCAGAGGTCATCATCCATGTGATCCACCGTCCTGTATTACTGAATTTCCTTCAGGCACATCATCAGAATTAGGACCTATATGCAGAAAGGATGCCACCCTGTCATCACTCCACGAAGACTGCCTGCACTTATTTCACAGAAATAAAAGGATTTTTTTTTTTTTTTTTTAAGTGGACCATAATCATCATCTGTTTCTTTTCTCTTCATTTTACAACCCATAGATTTTTTTAAAGGTATTTACCATTCAATTTTTACTCTTTTAATTAGCTCTTTAGAACATTTCACAGCAGCTTTCCATTATGAGCTGCGTTCATTACCTCAGTGTAATGTCATTTCTTCTTGGACTCTTCATTTGAAAGTTTGCTGACCTGCTACTAATACTTATTTTAAGTTCTGATAACTGTAGCCTAAAAGAAACACAATTCTGTTTTCAGGTATACAGGCATATTTATAAACCCTTTCACCTCCCAAAAGAAACTAATGCAGGATTTGGAAGCCTCCGAACTGGACCCCAGAATACTGTGGGAGGCACCACAGCATGTCATTCCCCAAAGTATAACAGATATTTCTTTTTTCCAGCATTGACCTGGGGAATGTTCTGGTTAGCTCTGCGCATCTAGAGGTTATTTGTCAAGCAACTCACATTAAAGACAAGAAATTAGAGACAAGGGGAAGTGACCATGCTGGGGGCTCAGAAGATACTGCAAGGAATGCCACTTCTGTGAAATAAAGTCCCTTCCTTGGGATGAGGTCCTGCATTTAGCCAGCCAAAACTGGCAGCCCATGTTCTGCCCAAAAGCTTTGCCATTTGCACAGACAAGGAGAAAATATAGGGCGGCCAAAAATGTTCCAAGAAAGCTTGGTTTGAAATGTTTTCTACTATTTTTTCTCCTTCTTTGAGTATTGCTCTATTACTGTGTGTTTTTGAACTTTCATTATTTACTTTCCTTCCCTTATCCTGAACACCTGACATTTGTCTTATTGATCAGCACTTCTGTCCAGCCTCATAAGGGACTTTTTTCTCTATGGTTAATATATCTCATTTACTGAGGTTTCCCAACTTCTGTCCATAGCCAAACACATCACCAGAGAGCTTTTTCCTTAAGTAACCCCTCTGGAAAAAAGAAAGAAAAACAAATTTACCCTTACAAAGCCAGTCCTCAAAGGAGGGCATGTTCAGTCTGTTGCATGATACGTGACCTTTTCCTCCTCAACTCTTGCTTGCAGATTGCTGATCTCTTGTGGTCAGCGCTAGTCACCCGCACACTGGAAGGAGACCGATTTCTCTCACGGACCTGTGAGTAGACAGTGGATGTTAATAATTTTTGACTTGGACTGAGTTTGGATGGGTGTTATATCCCTGCTCAGCTACCCATTTTCAGATCCTCCCTTCCTTGTTGGTTGGCATGCAGGGAAGTCAAACTCCTGTGCTGTGAAATCGCAAACTGTTTCCATGGAGATGATTAATATGTTCATAAATTCACAATAATTCATTCACTGCAGGATCAAGGCAAATGAAACAATGGTTGCACAAGGAAGAAAATACCCTTAAAAACAGATTTTTCTTTTCTTGTAAGGACAATCCAAATAAAGAGAGAAAATCTTAAAAAAAGCAAAAGGTAAATGAAAATGTATTTTATGTTATTTTCTCTCCTTTATGGTGTTCAAGTGTTATCCTGACAGATATCCTAAAATACTTTCAGCTGGTGGACAGAAAATGCTAAAGGGTATCTAATCACCAAACATTTCAACACATAATAGATGAAAAAAATTTTTTTCAATGATAAATAAGGCATGTAGATGATATATTGTTATTTATATAGTTCCATCACCGTGATAGGCACTTTCCAGACAGATAATATGCAATCATTACCATTAAAGATCAATACTATGTCTTAAATAACAGCACAGGTATGACAAGAGTGATCTATTTTATGGAACTGCAGTATCTCAGAGACTAACACATGGCAACAATTCTTGGCAAACACTGACTTTTTGATGGACACCAGTGCAGACAAAATTATCCTCTGTGACTAGTAGTAGATTATACGTAGCCAATATTGAGCCTTTCCAAAGAGTTTCATGGAAATTAGAGCAGCTGTCAATCATTTTGAACTTCTCTGTTTTTAAATTAAATAAGCTTTACTTAAGACTCAAACACAAATATATATGCAAAACGAAATTTATTGAATTTCTACTGTATCTGACTCAGAATTAATAAAAAATATTAGCAGAAAATGTGTGGAAAGTCAATGGCCATATTAGTGCATAGTTATTAAAGAGAAAAGAGAAGTACTCTATAATACCTCTGAGAGATTTTCACATAAACTTTTTTATTGCATCTTCCATTAATGTATATTTTTCTATCATAGATGTTTATAAAATTCAGGTAACCATTCTGGGATGTGATAGACAAGCAGAGCTTTTCCACTTTCTTAATATAGCCCTCTTAACTAATGTCAGTGCTGTAAGGACTCACTTCAAAGCAAATGAGCAGAGATGAAGGACTAGATCTGGGGCATGAAAATACTCATTCCAATGTAGACTCTCTAAAGAAGCAGAAGCAATTAATTTTAATTAGATTTATTAAAAGTCATTTTAAATTTGAAATTTTTGAAATGCAGGTCTGTCACCCTGATTCATCATGACTAGTTACCTTATATATATATATATTTTTTTTTTCAAATAAATCTTATTGATTTCAAGTACTTGGTCAAAGATGCAAAACTTGGGCCAAAAGACTGCAGGATGCAAAGTCATTAAGGCATCTAATTTTCTAGCTGACAAACAGCATCGCAATAGGACCCCACACAGGTCCATTTTCCTCTCCAGGTCCAAAACATGTGATACCTCACACCATGGAAAGTTAAATGGGGACACTCTAGGCAGAATAAGGCAAATCTGATCCCCTGTCAAAAGAAAGAATCAGAACCAACATCTCTGAGCTCCTAGATCCATCTGCTAAATCCTTCTTCTTTCTGTAAATATGACACATTTTTTTGAAAAGGTCAGGTCATATGTTTACAAACTAAGACCCATAAAGGAGATCTGTAAGAAATTTAATATAAAGTGATAAGTGTTCTGTAGGCATATTTTTGTATATTATAATATATTCTGGTTGTGGAATCTAGGGTCCAAAAAGCCTACAGAAAGTTTGTCATTCTCTATCAACTTCTGCAGAAATTTTCCAGTCACCTTGACCCTACTCCATTTAGATATAGTAGTACATGTTTTCACTGCTCTTTAGATCAACAGGAGGTTTTTACAAAGGTAAAACCAGTCTGGAGTTTTAGGCACCCTTACACAAATAGTGGATAAATATTTTGCTGATGTTTGGGCAACGTAATCAAACTGAAATATAGTCCTTTTTGCAACTTCCAGCTGTTTCTCTCAAATAACTGTTTTCACGTGAGTTCAAGGCATGGAGGCAGCAGAGCGAGTTTCCACTTAGCAAACTTTTTCATTCCAAGCATTGAAAGCAGGTTTCATATTTCCAAAACTGTTTTAATGCTCCCAGATAATGTTCACACTGCTCATATATAACTGTCCGTTAACATGTACCGCGGAGGTTCAGGGAATAGCTATGGTGGCGAAGAGAGGAATCAATTCAATAGTGGCCCGAAGTCAGAGAGGGCAGCAGATGCGCTGGCTCCAGCACGGATCCTGCTGCCGTGGACCAGGGCCAAGGAAACTCCTGCCTGGTCTATGTGCATTCAGCCATGAGGTTCGGATCAGTCCCCAAAGCGCGACTGCTGCTCCGGGCTGGCTAACGAACAGGAAACCAAAGCCCTGGGCGCCAGACAGAGCGACGCGCTCTGGCTGGTGGCCCGTTTGCAGCACATCTCGCTGGCCGTGCCAGCTCTCGCGCTCTGGGAGCAAAGCGCTCCCGGGAACCAATGGATACGAAACACAAAACCTGCACCTGCGCTGCGCTGATTTACAAGCGTCCTGTATCTGCTGTACCTGCCAGCAAGTGGGGAGCCTGCATGCGCAGAAAAAGGAAGTAAGGTCCATGAGAGTCTATGGATGAAACACCCTAACTTTCTCCTTTTCTCGTATTTCGAATTTCTCCATCTAGGACTCTATCCTGATTTCAGTCTGTCAAATTTCTTCCTTTATATTTTGCTATATGAGAGAGTCTGCCCTTCATCCTAGGGGCTCATTCCTAAAGACTTACTTTTGCATGCAGCAGGTAGTAATAAAGATATACTAATAATGAACCAGTGCTTATGGACCGGGAAGAAATATTAAAACTTTTCAGGACTTCTTAAGGTCCAGCTTGCAAATGACTGTGGGAAGTTACTTGGCTGCAGCACCTCATTGTATTCAGGTTTATAGCTCAGCTGCCATCAGTAAAGGGGAGATAGCACTGCCAAGGGCACCGCAAGCTTTAACCACAAATAGAAATCCAATTCTTGGGCAGCGCTCAGCTGTTATAGGGATGAGGATCATATAATACCTAAACTATAGTTAGTCGATATCACTGAATTAATAGAAGTAAGTGCTATTTCTGCCAGTAATTGTTTTCAGATTTTGGGCTATAGGTACTGGATCAGTTATCTACTGCGAGAAAAAACACAGAACTTTTAATCTTCTGAAATTAGATCCTAGCAGTTAGGTGACAAAGGGGCAGACTTTTGAAAAATGTTTGTCCCAGGCTAGATTACTTCTTAATTTTACAGCTATGTGTTTTTCTCAATAAGCTAGGACTCAGGCTCCCAGGATGTTTTGTAACTCAAGGTCTTCCTTTTATCTTCAAACAGCACTCTCCCTCAGCGCGGAATAGCTTCTGTCACAAGTTCGCTTTACTGGGCAGGTTTTCTAACATCTCCTAGTTCTGCCTAAACGCAACTTTATTGCCATTGCTTTTCTGCATGCAGGCAACAAATAAAACTCAGCTTTATTGGCTTTCAGAGTTTGGCCTCACCGAAGACAGATAAGGACACTATTTAACCTGGGCAGAAAAAAGGAAGGACATCTGATACACTGATGTTTTGCCTGCAACTTAAGAGAAACCAAGATTTGGTTTTAAAGCCTGAAAAGAGATTAATTCCTGCTGCAAGTACATATTATTCAGTCAGGGAAAACCAAACCAAATCTCAATTAACTGTCATTACGTTCCTAACCAGTTGCTAGGCCTGATCCGAAGTCCATCGACTCTAACGAGGTGTTACATTCCGGGATAGAGCAAATTTCAATTTTCTACAAGAGAGAATACCTAGAGAAAAACCATCAGGAGTAAGCACATTCCTCCCCCTTTGGCAAGAACCAACAAATATGGCTCATATGCCTCTCACCAGGAGATACTCTGCTCGCTGCATCCCAAGGAAAGCGAGGAAGTGATGGCACTCGGGCTGAGTGGACTCCGGGGGAGAAAAGCTTCGTATGTACTTTCAGCCCCATAAATACGGGCAAGACAAATTCCAGCCCTGAGTTCAGATGAAACTTTATTCAATAGTTTCGGGCTGATATCAGACCATCGAATTCTCTAAAAATAGCTAAACATATAAAATAGGCCTCAAATTCAGCCTTCCCCAAAAAACTGCATGTGACCTGAGCGAAGTAGAAAATGTAGTTTCCATCCTGTGATAGTTACTACCTCAAATCTGTGTACGCTCATGCCTTGTCCGAAAGGGTCTCCAGACAGAAAATGGAGACACCCCACTCTGAAAAAGAGCAGTCAGGGCTGCCCTGGCACCGGCAGCATCAGCTGGCGTTGCAGTGCCCTTTCCCACTCTCTGGGCAGTTTTGTGCCCTTTACAGAACTGACTTTCCTGCCTAAGCCTCAAAGTAAACCTTAATAAAGAACATAAAAATCTAATTCAAAAATTCTTTCTAGTCCTATTTCATTCAGGTAAATGGTATCTGTCAATCTCCTAGAAAGTAAAGCACTTGTATCAATGTACGAAGTAAAGTTCTCACTTTTCTATTAACATGTTCAGTATTTCGTGAGCTGCAGAGAATCTGTTAGCATGACAGAAGTTTAGATATAATTATCTCCATCAAGAGTAAAATTGGCCCCTTGAGATATAAGCCAAAGTAATGAGCAAATACATTTACTATAATATATCATCCAATAACATCACCCAGCGCAATGAGATTTGGTGCTGTGATGACATAATGTAATTTCAAATAGATGCCTGAATGACTAGAAAAGGCAGTTCTTACCCAACTATGCAGCAGCTTTTAAAATTGTATTTACTGATAAGGACAAACTATCTATGTACAAAACAAGTATCTCATGTTCTGCTGCTTCTTGCATATTTTATTTATAGACTCACCAATTTGCCAGTTAACTGCACAATCTGTCTTAGAAATGTGCGCAGTTTAATAAAATTGCAGTTCTCCGTAGTTCATTTTGCTTGCTGAAACTCCTTGACTTGTACCAAGGCCCCTCTGTTCTCTAGTAATCCATTAAGTCTCGCAGAATTGTGTACTTCGTGATTTATTATGACAATGACTGCATGCTGCTCACCTAAAATGCAGAGAGAAAATACTCGTTATTCGTTATTACAATTTAATTTTTTTTTCCTCTCTTTAAGTGCTAACACCTAATGTGCCTTAAAAATAAGTAATTTTAGTAATGGAAAGACTTATGATCTCCTGTCCAAGGACTGATATTGAAATGTGCTTAATACTCACAATTTCCACAGAAACTAGAGGGAATTAGGGTATCTGTCAGTCCTAGAGCTGGGCCTTGGCGCTGATGTAATTATCCTCTTTGATAGCTTTTAGGAAACTAGATGAGACTGTACCAAAAGTATGATCTTTTAATGAACATTTCTCGAGTTTCAATACAGTTTTGGCATACTTTCCCTTCGATATGCGTATGGAAGGGAGCGAAGAGGCTGTTTAGCAGCGGCAATACCTACTGTACCTCCAGGAATCACTGAGGTCTCACAGGCACTGCAGAGGGCCAAATTAAATCAAAGGAAAAGATTCCGCCCCAAAACGTACACCAAACTCATTCTGCTGCCTGAAGGACCACCATCTCCAGCACTGTGTTTCTAGCTTGTCCTACCACCCCCAGAACATTAGGGACTAATCCAAGGTATGTTTATGAAATACAGCTGTATCTCACAAGGGCTCATAAGCCCTATTACAGTATCTTTGCTCAAAATGCTTAGTGTGAAGATATTATATATCCTCATTCTCATATATGTATAAATGGAATTTCAGAAGTATACTGCCCTTCCCCCCCTCCCCCCCGGACAACCTTATCATGTAGTGCAATTTTTCTACCTTTATCCTTTCAAATATTACGTAATGATAGAGGAACCCCAAACAGCTACTGAAAACTTCAAAGTGTTTTGAGATATTTAGGTTGACAAAGCCACATTTGGTAGAAAACAGTGTATTGCATTGCATCTTATAAGAATAAGTTATATGATTTTCTATGTCTGCATTTCCTAGAAAGAACCCTAAATATTGATAAAGAATGTCAATATCTGAAAGCACAAGTAGCTTTGAAATTTAGCTTGAGGTTTTTGGCATTTGAACTTACCTCCTTATTTTTGAGTGCACTTGTTTTCACTGTTTTGTCTCACAAACATCCAGTTTTCAATTATATTGTCAATATTGGGAACTATAGCAATAGAAACGAGGCAAGAATTCAGTTTCTTCAGAAAATGTAACCTAAGACTTTATAGTTCAAGAAGAGTGCGTATAAATCTGTGTTTAATCATTCAGCTATAATGGGGAACAGCTACTGAATTAATTCAGAAAAGCAAAGAGCTCTCAAGAATGTTTAAGGAACTTCATGTGTAGAAATTCTGGGACAATATCTTTTCCTGGATAAAAGTGAGCTTGCAATAATCCAAATGCTGAAATTACAGCTAGTCAAAAATGTTGCAATGGAAGAAAAGAAAAGAAGAGAAATGGTTAAGAAAAATGAAAGCATTTCTTGCAACACCAACAT
>PTFA01000026.1:3670580-3708536 GCA_003342895.1 Casuarius casuarius
AATCAATTAGTACTATCCATGCCATTTATATTAATTTAAAAATGCTTATCACCAGATTATATTGCTTGTTTGCACCATCCTTACTTCATTAGTGCTAATTGGAAATAATTACAACTGATATATGAAATACTTAATTAAAAGACTTATCTATTGTCACGATTCTAGACCATTCAGTAAAGCAGCAGCAGCACTCTAATGCTGGGACCTTTTCTAAGGCTTTTAACAGCATTCTGTGTCTTCTTCTCATTATGAGCCAGATTCTTATCAATAAGGAAGAAATCTAACTCTTAACCTTTATTTTCACTTCAAAATAATCAACATCCTAAGAGAAGAACTGACATTTTTTAGGCTGCTTCCTCAGAAAATGAGATATTCACAGTTGCACAGGCAGCTCTCCCTTCCTCTGTCAGTTGTCTTGTTTTCCTTTTGAAGTCTTTCACCGTGTTTCACCAGATTTGATACAATAGATGTCGTCATTGGTTTCTTCCAGGTTTCATGAAGCTGCATGGCTGGATAGAGGAAAGAAAGAGAAATTAGTGCCCTCCTTGCTGGAGAGTCCATGCAGGCTCAGTACGCGGCGCTCCCCCTGCACAGCTCTCACCCAGCGATAGCAGCAGGCTGCTTTTGTCTGTGCCACCTGAGGGAAGCAGGTTAATGTTTTTACTTTGCCAAATACTAGTATTTCCATGACAGATTGGAAGTAGTGAAGGGTATTTGAATAAAAACATTATTGCCCAATTGTACAGCCTAGAAGAGCCAGCCTGAGTGAGGAGAAAGCCATTTTGGAGGAGTCTCCCCAGCCAGGACACCGTCCTTGAGCTGCACAGCTGAGCCAGGAGCACGAGACGCTAACTTCTGCCAGATGTCCCAGTCGTAAAACTTGTAAGATTCATCGCAGTTTCTCCCAGAACCATAGGAGGGAAAGCAAAAACGCTGGTGGAAAAACCTCTCCTATTTTACAGCTCTTTTTCCCTCAGTATTCTGGAGCACCGACAGAAATCATGAAAAATAGGCTGTGCCCCATTAACTCCCTGATGGCTGCTGCACTGCCCTCGCCCCCCTTGAGGGCCACCCTTCGGGGCACGCGGGCTCTGCCGCCCAGCTCCTGCCCGACGGCGTCTCCACCAGCACGCGTCCTTACGGACATCAGCATGGAAAGGCAGAGCAGGCCCCGACGGGAAACCTCACCTGCCCCGGAGAAGCTGCGGGAATTACATGTTGCTCCATTAAGAGGCTCGCTGCAGGCGAGAACTGCCGTTTCCCACGCTAGCATCCTTCTAGCCGTAATATTTCATATTAATGCAATCTAGTGATTAAAATTGCAATGATGAATGAGGACCTATTTTACTCTATCTGTGCTTCCCTGTAATCTCTAGCATTATTTATCCTGGGGATATTTAGAAAGCTGCACTTTAAGCCACATCCTTTTCATTGTGTTATAGCTCCAATGGTTTCAAATAAACCTGTTTCTCTTTGTTGTAGCCAAACAGCCATACCATAGAGTCCGGCTACAAGGCACTGTGGGGTCCAGCTTCTGTCTTAGCCTGAGAAAGAATAGTCTGAATTATAGACTACATCGGGCCCAAACTCAGCCCTGCAACTTCAAAGACTGGCAAGGGTAAACTTCCTTTTATAATCTCATAAACTGGCAGGCTAAAATTATCACTGCAGTTGTCAAGAGTTTTATATGTATTAAATCTCATCTATGATAGAGTGCTAGCCAGGCTCAGTGTTTGTTTACGAGAGAAAAGCAATCATAAAGAGAGAATTAGCTCCCTCCATCCTCCCCAAGCCTCGTTCGAGAGGACTCCTCCTGGCAGTCCTGCAGCACAAAATGGGAAAGTGCCAAAGATGAACGATGCCTTCCCGATTTTTCCTTCTTTATCAAACACACAGCTCCCTGCAAGGTCATCTTCTGCAGAACAGAATGGCTCTGGCCAGGATTGGTAATAAATAATTCAATCGTCTTTATTTACCTAGATAATTTTGGGGGTAAGAACTGTGAGTTAGCCTTCTATCAATATTTGAATAAATACCAGAAAACCTGTACAGGGCAAGTTTGGCTTCCAGCTTGAGACAAATGAGCCTTCTCCAGCCCAAATGTTTCATCACTTAATGGTGTTCAGTATGCAATGAGAGAATGAAGCAGTCACCAAAAAGGATTGCAATTAGCACAAAGCACATAAAGTACTTGAAAAGCCCTTTTACAAAACTCACAAGGTATTTTTTAAAGGAAAGTTGTTGTGCAGATGTTTTTTGTAAAGGACCAGGAAAACATTAAGTAGCCCAGATCTGTATTCCACGTGACAAATGATTTTACAGTATATATTCCCAAGAGATGCTGATTGCAGCTTTTCCATACGTAATGAAAGAAAGCTGAATAAAAGGAATGTTTTAAAGATGAGAAAAGTAGACCTCCGAAAGCCCATTCTCAATATACTTACCCTGTATCCTAGAAATGGAGGTGACCCAGTTGACGGAGTTGACAACAACCACCTGTAAATTCATATGAAAACATCACTTTCCCCAGTAAGTTCCCATATGGATTACTTTTGCTTCCTGTTAACTTTCAAATAAGCCTTACTCTATTCTGTTCTAGCTCTGACATTGCCTTCAGATGCTCTGGCTTTTGTAATAATAAAGACAAGTTAGAAATTATGGAGACAGATTTATTGAAAGTGACTGAATGCTCCAGGGTGCCATAGTAGGAGGTTCGATCCTCAGAGCAATTTTATAGCACACTGAGGCTGTTCAGACTTGCAACTTAAGGATTTTAAACTTTCTCCTGATTCAGAGCTATTTTGACATAGCTTCAAAGCAGGATCATCTCAAAGCACTATTGAAGGAAAAACAGAAGTCTTTTCCAATGACAGGTCTAATATCCAAATTGAATCTAACTGTTGTCAAATAAATTATTACTGATCTAGCACTTCTGGTAGTGAACCTTGTATTATGCAGCTGGCCCTAGTTTTTTTAGGCTCTATTTTTAGCACATTGTATTTGCAGATTAATTTTAAAAATGCTCAGTTGTGTTACCAGTTTGTGTGGACAGTTGACCATAACTGAATCCACTTTCTTTGTAAACTCAGCAATCAAGGCTTTATGTTAGTTATAATGTTAAATGCTAAATCCATTTAAAAATATGCAAGTGCAGTTTATTTGATTTTCCCCAAATGCAATGACTTTGTGACTAAACAGATATCTGTATTCACCTTAAGACATATTTATTAGCTTTTTACATTTCCTCTAAAATTCCTTCTAACACACCAGCAAGTTCTAAAACTATACTGAAAGTTCAAACAACTTCTGAAGTTGAGCTACAGGGTGGAGAGGAGATTCACCAGCATCTCAGGGCTGCTCACACAGCCTGGGCTCCAGGGGCCCTCACCTCCTCCGGGGTTTTGGAAGACTGAGATAAGGGGATAAAACCTGCTGCCTCTGAGAGGGGAAAAACAGATGGAGAGGGAAAAGAGACAGTGCCCATTCATAAAGGGCAAACTCTACATAGAAGATATTTTCTTCCAGAAGCAAGGAATGAAAATGGTGACTGACAGTATAGAGTTTTTAAGACTATTTACTTTGATAATCTAAAAATCTAATGGTTCGTAAAACGGTGCAAATTTAGTAGCATAATAAATAGATGGAACATGACTGGATTTCTAAAAAAAAAGAACAGATACATAGAAGTTTGACATTTCTTAATTTTTGTTTGGATTTGTTTTCAGATCAAAATGTTGCATTCAGATTGTGACTTTTCATTTTACGTGGTGATGTGCTTAGAAAGAAAAATAATCTCAGAACAAAACTATCCAGACATCCCTTTCCACAATGCTGAACTGAATTTTTTTCCTTATATTCAATTTTCTTTCCAAAATAACATTTCTGTTCAATCAACATATTATGGTTGAAATTTGCCAGTTGATCAGCAAAATAAAATCCTTTTCCATCAAGAAAACAGACAGAATCTGACTGGTCTCAAACAGGCTGCATGTAATGAAAAATTGTGTTTATGTTGCTTCATAAGATTTCAACTACTAGTTGACCAGGTTTTAAAGACACTGTTTAAGAATTCTTGGGCTGCAGCTAGCAAATGCTCTATAGCAAGAGTTTGTCCCACTCCAAAATTTTTATTGACCTCAAAAGTACCTGCACTGGCACATTTTCATGCAACAATCAACACTTGCACTGTTTCATAGGCTCAGTCACTTTGCTCAGCTTCATATACTTACATTCTCTTTGTGTGTTTTCTTTATAAGAAAATAAATTGAAAATTTCATTTGTATTCCCCTTCTTAAAAGTGCTTAAGAAATATTCTTTGTTGTCTTTATCTGTATCCATCTTACGTATAGTTCAATTTATTTTGAAGCTCTACCATTGATTTGTCAGCCACCAATTTCAGTTTTGCCTTTGGCTTTTAAAATAACATGGCAAAAGAAATGACGCTGCTGAGCTGAATCATTAGCTCTTTCCATTATGCCAGTATTTACTTTGAGAAGGAAGGAGCATTGAGAGGCCTGACTACGAGAACTTCAGCAGGAACATAGCAGGCAGTGAATTTTACCATCTTAAGGTTTCAAATGTCACGTGGAATTCCCTTTCTTGAATTTTATTTGTTCTTTTGTTATTTTTGAAACTTATTTCATTTTATTGTCTCAGCTGCAACAGTAAAATTTTTAAGTAAAATTAGAGAGTCAGCTTTGTTCAGTGCCTGGTAGCTTTTATTTCTTTTTTTGCTCCAAGTTATGCTCCCCCCCCAGCCAGTCTGTGTCAATCCACCTAACCTGGGCATGTCTCTGGTTTTCCTGCAGAGCCTCATTCGGCCCTCGTGACTTGTGGTGCTTCTCCTGGCTGACGGTTCCCTTGCCCTTTTAACAGTTTGTTTCCTCAAAAATTGCTTGCCCACCAAAGGATACAAGGAAAAGCTAATGTGTTATGTACCTTCCCACAATTTCCATAGGATCACGTGGCATTTCATCTCCGTGCACTAAAATCAAAATATAAAAAATGAAGTACCGTCCTCCCTAGTACGAGCCTGGGGCACTGAACACAGCAGCCCTCAGCGCTCACGGAGTCCAAGCAGCCGGATACAACGGCTGCCCGGGTCGGAAGAGCTGCGAGAGGTCTCACTCACAGGCCCCTCGCTCGCTAGTCTGTACTTTCCGGAAAGACTTTGGAGGACTATACCGAGCACTGGATCTGGCAGCAAGCAATTTCACCCATCACTGTCGCAAAATAAATTTTATTTTGCAAACTCAGTCAACTTCAACGAATGAGAATCTAAACGGGATTTTTTCTCCTAAGACTGTTTCTGAATTACCATTCCGCATTGATTTCTATTACAAAAGACCATTCCCTGCTTGACTTTTTTTGAACATAAATAGCACTCTGCTCTATAGCTTCAATCATGTTGAACAAAATACATTGATTCCTCCCTTTTCTGTGTGGACCACTAATCAATAAAATCTAAATAAAATAAAATCAGACCTCTTAATCTCTGTCCTTTCACGAAAATAACACTGCATAAAGAAAGTAACTATAGTAAATGTAGTTCAATAAATTAAATTCTATACATTTTCCTTCCAAACATACCGGCATGCACACAAGACAAAAGCAGAATTCGCTGCTAAAGTTAAATCTTAAGAAAAAAGGCACACGGTCATCTTTAGTTAAAAAAAAAAAAAAAAGTGTTGTTTTTTCTTTTCCCTTCCTTCTGTCTTTGCTTTCTTTCCCCCCAGCTTCCCCAAGGAGACACCTTTGACAAGGTAACTAGTATTTTGGGACACTTTATGGAAGCTGGCCTAGCAGACTTTGAAGTATGCTGTTTTGGCCTCAAAATTAACACATACTTGGAAGCCTTTCAGCCCGCTTCCCTGACTTTATAGTTAAGGAAGTCAGGTTCAAAAGGAGATGGCTGAAATCCATT
This sequence comes from Casuarius casuarius, assembly GCA_003342895.1. NCBI lineage: Eukaryota > Metazoa > Chordata > Aves > Casuariiformes > Casuariidae > Casuarius > Casuarius casuarius. The sequence goes on from PTFA01000026.1 coordinate 3,676,504, forward strand.
ACTGCCAAAGTTCAGGGAAGCCAGGTGTCTCACCTTAGGGACCACACTGCTGAACGCTTCAGAAATATGAGAGACGGCGATTTCCTGAAACAACTTGGCTCTGGAGATAGCCCGGCTGCAGGCCTGGGAGGTGTAAAGAAGTAAAAACGCCCGTTGACTTCTGCAGGCCAGGTAGCCACAGAAGATGGCCCTGCTTCCAGGCCAAGGAGGTCCAAGTACTGCCAAAGCCAGAAGACAGCACCCATGGCTGGCAGCCGTCACCTGGTTCATCACACTCCCGCATGGTTACAGTGGTTCAGAGGCTGCTGCCTGTGAATAAACACAAACGTGTTTATTTAAGAAGCACGCAGGGAAGTCAGCGCATTTTTCAGAGTCTCTCTCTTACTTCATCAGGGACTAACACCAAGAGCAGTTGGCTTTGTTTGCTTCTTAGTTATCTCAGAGACTCCATGAAGCCTGAACACAGCCAAGGTGGCACTCGTGGTGTGATCAACGTACCTGCCGCGCAGCCAGCCTGAGGTGAGGCAGACGCTCACGCCGCTCTTGCAGATGGAACAAACCTGGCTTGCTGCAGCCTGCGAGGCTGCCAGCTCTTCACAAGAGAGCACCCAGCTCTGTCCCATAGGTCTCAACAAAGTGAATTATATGATGAACTCCACCCAAAAACGCAAAGTGAATTTGCAATGCCTCAGAAACATAAACCCGAATGGCAAATGTTGGATGAGATACTCAAGGGATAATCTGTATCCCCAAACACTGTTCAGTCAAGCTGCATCTGAACTTCTGCTCTACATTACTGTCCCTGCGTGAAGCTAGCGATGGTAAAGACGGCAATCCAGTGCTGCATGCTGAAAGTACAGTATCACTGCCTTAATCACTTGTAGCTGCATGGAGCAGGCATCACTTCTGAAAGGTTAATGTGATGTGTGCTGTAATTTGCTACCACAGAGCAACTTTGGGGGCGGGGGGGCGTTCAGTGTATTTACTTTACTTTGTATCATTTGGTTGATAACCCGGAAACCCAACGAGCAGATGGAGATAATCCTTGTATTCGTTCAGCAACAGGACCACTTCTGTTAGGACAGCTGGGAATCACTTTAGGAGAGTTTGGTTTGCAAAGTACTGAGGAGGTTCAGCATTGCTTTGGCTGCACAACGTCAACATCTTGCGAATGCCTCTACAGGGATTGGGATTTTGCAATCAGCTTTTACTTCATTAGTTTGTAGCTGAACAGATACAAACACCGGGCTCTGTGTTTGGACGAGCTGAAGCCTCTTCCTGAGTTCATAGCATCAAAGGATGAATTGCTTCGTGAACTGGAAAGCGAAGGGGTAGCATGGATCTGCCTAAGCAAAGCTATTCTTTATGCGATTTAAAAATAAAGTCTTCGTTTTGCTCAGTTTGCAAGGGGAAATGTTTAGTACACCTCTTAGGGCCTAGATGCGCCGGCAAAGGTAGCTGATATGTTGTTTATAAACACCGCGGCTATTCTGTGGACGCCTCAGCTCCCTACCCGGAGCTAGGTAACAGCCGAGAGGTTCAGATGTCACTGTTGCCATGAGGGAGAAAGAGCAATAGCGCTCGCCGCAGGGACAAAGACCTGCTCAGAACACTGCAGCTCCCTAACACATTTTCAGATTTGAAAGATAAATTAATTTGGTCCGTGGGGATAAACATATTCAGAAGTACTTATCAACAGAATTTACCAAACGACTCGCTCATGGTTGCAACAGACACGGCCACTAGAAGAGACATCAGATGTGATTGATACCTGTTCCCTTTTCCAGAAGCTATGCGCCTCGTTCCTCCCTTATCCAACAGAGAAGAGTGTAAATATGCTTTATGACACTGTGAGTAGGAGAAATGTAGAAGTCGGAAAAAAAAGCTTACCTTTCCAGGAATGAAAAGTACGTCACAACTGTGAAGGAAAACCCAGGGAATCTGAAAGGTAATGGGAATTATGCATTCAAAAAGCAAAGCACATCAATCTTTCCTGACATCACCAGCAGCAAGCAAACAGTGAGAACAAAGGCCATGCAAACGGGTGCAATTCCAGCGGAAAAAGTTCCTTCAGTCCCGCCACCGGTGGGGAAGGGAAGCATAAGCAGGGGGACAGCACGCCATTGGGCATACCAAGCAAAACCCAAGACCAAATCATCTCATCTTGGTCCACTTGGCGCTGTGTTTAATCGTTCCCAGCGCGTCAGAGGACAGAAGGTCGCTTGCCTCGGTGATGTTTAAAGCAATCACCATCTGCGACTCTGCGCACCCAAGGGGCAAGGTCTGCAGCTTTCCCAGCGCAAGCGAGTTGTGATGGGGCAGCTGCTGACACAGCCATTTCAGAGTGACTGCTTCAGCCCGATGGGAGGGAGACATCAGAGAATATCTATTTTGTCCCTGCTCTAAATATTCTTAAAAATTCTCATTGCTGAGCTGTTTTTTTTTTTTTTTAAGACTATTCCTTGTTAATGTCCTTGCTAAGACAAGAGCTTTCTAATATCAATATTTACTGCAAAAAAAAGTTAAATATTTCAAAACATTAAAGAAATCAACTATGAAATTTTACATAACGCATTCAAATATTACAAAAATAATTTTTCTAAAAGGTAGGCTACAGAGGAGCATGATTCAGTCTGAAATCTAGCTTTCCTCAGATCATGTGTTTCATCAGTGTTGAATACAGCCATGCTCTGTGCTCTCAGCAGCACATCGCAGTGAAACTCCTATATCCGGATGACGCTCTGCTGGGATCTTGCTGGGATCTTATAGTTTTCTTGCTGCAAGAAATGTTCTTGATCACAGTCAATGCACTGACCTGCACATAGAAAAGGAAGAGCAAAATTGAAATTTTCAGGAATAATTTTTTTCTCACCAAGTTAATCTAGCTTTTCACTCTTTTTTGGTTAGAAAAATGTTGTTCAAAATGGAGCCTGCTTAGTCCACAAATTTTAAAGATCTGTGTCCAGACCAGACATATAGTGTCAAAACAAAACTTTCAAACAAAAAGCTATTTCAAAATGAAAGATCAGCATTTCATTTTGGAATATACACAGTAGTGAGATTTTTTTCAGACTTTTTTCCAGAACAAAATGTTGAAAGAAGCAACCCAGTGCCATTAATTAGTCTGATTCTATGAACTGTAGAACTCTGTTAACGTGTCTGAACAACCTGAGTTATAAGCCTCTTCATGTAAAAATATGAACTGTCCCTGCCCACGACTGAATGAACCCCTTTAAAAGCAATTTCATCTTTTTACCATATTTGTTTTTTAATTTTGGAATCAAAAACTAAATTAAATTCAATTCTTAGAGATACCCAAGGTTGTTCCAAGACAATAACCTCATTGCTGGAAACAAACTCACTTCTAACTTCTCTGCCTTGAGCACCTGCAAAGCTGAAGTGTCCTCCTCTGCTTTTTGTTCACTTTCTCACATGGAAAGTCCTGATCTAAGTATATGATGTTAATCATGAACACAGAAAGCAGTAAGACGTAAGAAATGCCGTAACAGCCTGAGCGCTTCGGCTCCAGGGATGCCAACGTTTATCATACGAGCAGTCTTGTGTGAGCCCCCCTCATCATCTACAACTTAGAGAAATACAACCACTAACTCAACTCCAAATTATGCCATTTAAATGCACGCTAACCTTTTGTTGGAACTTGACTAGTTGATGCTAAATTGGATAAGTTATTAATTGCTATGCCTGCTTCTCTTCTGCGTCCTTACTGGAAATGGTAAAATGAAAAACGCTGAATGATGGCTTCCCAGTGTACCTTACACATATATTAATTAACAAGAGTAAGATTTTAATCAGCTTCCATCAGAGAAAGATTAATTGAAACATTCAGAAATTTATGTCAGAAAGCCCTTTTTACTTCCAAAGGAATCAGAGAGGAAAATCTTTGCAATTACACTGTGTGTGCTTGCTAGCAAAAAGTGTCTGTGACTTGGATTTTGTTCCAAGACTGCACTAGATTTAATACAACTACAAATCAGTTCCTAGGTTTTGACATCCAATATAAATTTTGTTACACTGAGACTTTAGGGACTTTGCAGTGAGCTATCGTAAGAAGCTTTTAGGATTATTTGGACATTCTGAAATTTGTTCTTACCTTCCAACTGTGTTTGAGTGAAATAGGCCAAGGGAGACAGATTGAAGAAAGCTGCCGGTGTTTGTTCGGCTCATTTTGAAGTTTCCCTGGCAGAGCCGGCTCGCCCCGGCATTTGTCACTTGCGGTGGGAAGTTGGTGTTGTTCCCAGCTGCAGAACTGCCCGAGTTCAGGGGAGGAGAGCTGGTAAGCAGTGCCCTAGCCGCTGGTTTTCTTTGGACTGATGTGAACTTTCTGCGCTTGGAGGCCCTTTGCTGCAAGCAGGAGTCTCACGTTTTTCCGCAGACGGACGAGAGCCTGGGTGGGATCCCTGGACCTCGCAGCTACTGCTCTGCCCCAAGCGTCACCACCCAATAAATCTTAATCCGTGCCTAGGCTCACAGTTTCTTCCAGCTTTCTGAGTCACATCAAGGATTTTGTTTATCGAATTTTAACAACAGAAAAGTTTAAGGATTTGGAATTGAAAATGTATCTCATTCCTTTTGCTTTTAGCAAAAAAACCCAGACCTACTAATGACTCATTCTGTTATAACCGCTCTTTCTGTGGACCTTCATTATCCACTGAAAATGAACAGCACACAGCGGCTGGACTGGAGCTGCTCCTGACTTCCAATTTTATTTATTTTCCCTGGCTCCCTTCCAAGCGTAATGTCCAAAAGAGTAAGAGTGCAGCATTTGACTGAGCCACGGCCTGGAAAGCACTGCTGGGGCAGGATTTGGTATAATACTAACTTTTTCTTAACATGGATATTTTTAATATCCAATAAAGCCTACTCAGATTATATATTAAAACAGATTTTAATTAGACAAATAAAATCTCTTTGGGTCATATTTTACCTCACTTTAAAGCAAAATTCTCGAATAATTTCAGTGGGAAACCTGCTAAAATACTGCAATGATCATCTGCAGGCAATGTTACCTAAAATAACACCAGTTCATTATCTGTATTATAACAAAATATAAAATTCAGGGCTGCTTAAAATTCATTTGAACAACGTGGCCCTGTGTTAATAATGGGATGTGAAATCAGTGTTTTTGAACTCTTGACAGAAAAATAACATATTTATAAAGCATCTTTTGTCTCCTATCAGACACTGAATCACTCTAAATCACATGCAATTAAAGTATGAGAAATAAAAGACAGTTTTTAAGAGCCAGAGTCGCTCTCTAGACATACCACTGGAATACTCCTTTACTCCAAGAACCGTCTCCCTGACAGCTCATAAACAGGTACTACCCAACTGTTTAAGCATAGTAGTATATAATTCCAAACCCTTTTAAAAGGCATAATAAAAAAACCAAAATACTAAAAAATAAAAAGGAAAACAAACTGGCTTAGGCTTGTATTTTTCAGAAATCCTATCTAAAAGACCTTTTCTTTGACCAAAAGTGCTACACATTTCATGAATTCAAAACCATTTCCTACATAAATAATTACAGGTAAGTATCCTGGGAGCCCTGTAACTCTATCAGGCTACTGTAAAATAGAGGCTGAAGATCCTTCAGAAATGTAGATGCCTAGACGTGCCTGTGATCATTTCTCATGTCAGGGCTACGACAGTGCAGTTAGTGATCTTCAAATGAAGGAAAACAGCCCACACTGAACTTGGAGCAGTTTTCAGCTAGATTTGAAAATTATGCAGATGATGTTTTCCTTTGCATCATAAGGAATTATATTTAAAGTATTTGATTCAGAGGAAGAACCTATCTGCTTGAAAATACAGCAGTCTACTAGGCTGTACACAAGAGAGACTGTTTTCTTCAGAGTTTTGAGAGCAAACTTCCTCCCACAAACGCTCATGATGGTCAGGCTCAGTACTTCAACATCTGCGGCATGAGCTGAGGCTGCTAAACTGGGAATCCCTCTCTTTTCCCTCTGAACTTTTCCCGTGTTTGAACAAATAGGAAAAATAGTTTATTTGACTGTTTCAAAGCTTTCGTAAAGAGCATCATCCTGACAAGGGAGACAGTCTACATACCAGAGAAAACAACTCTGATTGATGTGGTAACACATTTAACTAGGTCATGCAGTGCCCCTGTATAAAAATGTGTTTGTATGTGTGCCACGCAGTGCCAGTATTAACTAATTTATAATGCACCCAGCATTCTCCCAAGACCTTCCCACCTTGCTACTTAATAAACGTAACAAAATCAGCAGCAACTCAGCAGCCTAGGGCAGCTTGGTTAGAGAGGTAAGGCCTGCAAGGCAGAGACACCGCTCGCAGGTGCCATGTGAGGAAGCCTACCCCGAAAGATGGCACGACAGGAGATACAGTGGTCTCCATTTGCATTTGAAGTTGTTTTGTTGCTTTTGCAGGAAATTTTTGTTTGTTTTTTGCAACTTTGCAACTTCCAGGCTTACTTCTATTTTGGCCAAATGTGCTCCATATTTGCCTACTAAATGCTCATTTGCAAAGCTTGAGGACTCCTCCTTCCTTGAGATGTTCATCGCAACAGTGCAGCAGTGTGTTTTAGACTGAAGAGCTTTCTTTTATGCTTTATTAGGGGCTCCACACTGTCCATGTGCTTTCTTTTTCTGTCTTGTCTTGGCATTCAGGGTGCATCGCTATTATTTTCCCATAGACAGTCTATTAGGACTTTGACTCATCATTTTGGTCCATCACCAAGGAGTCTGAAGGATTTCCCTCACCGCTGAGGCAGTGGGTAGAGCACAGATATTTGCTGAAGCGAGATGGATTATGTGCGACTACCTGTCTCCTGTGCACATGACAGTGAATCGGCTTGACTAGATTTTCAATTATTGAAAAAAATGTTTAAATACAGGAGTGTGCAGAAGAGACAAGAAGCCTGAGACTTTTAAAAAGATACGCTATTTTCTCCCTTTGGAAATCTAACCACTTCTGAAAGATGCTCTTTAAGATGGTATTTGCTCTTCAGTTGTACCACGCACCTCCAGGACATGACGTGCCCTACCAGTTCTCCTTCTCGGAGTCAGGCAGTGCTTTTAGGACTGCCGTATTCACCCAGAGAGAAGAACCTGCTCTGTAAGAAAGAGGGAATGATCTCTCATAGCTTTGGATCTCGAGCCTTTTGGACCTTTGGCATTCCAGAGTTGCACAAAATTTGTCTCACAACTTTCAGAAACAGACAGCAGTGACCAAGTCTCTCTGAGTCTTCCCCAGCCACGTTCTGCTTGGTGCGTTGCCCTTTTCAGAGGCATTGCCAGCCTCAGCTTTGGAAGCTGGTGTCACAACACAAATATTCTGTTGATGCAGTGTTTTTGAAAGTGAATGTAGATTAGAACCGGGCAACAAGTCTTGGGTAAATCAATACAACCCTGTTAGTCTGTGTCAAAGGCAGCGATAGAAACTTGAAAAGGGTTCAATAATAAAGTTTCGCCTGAAAGACAAAGTTAGTCCTCAAAGGCAAACTCTTCCAGACGTTTTCTTAAGATATCATTAAAAATGGCTATGAAGAACTTAGGCTACTCATTATTCAACTCATAGCTGTGATTTCCCGTTAAAACAGCTAGGCATATTCCCAAATGAGAAAAAATAACTGGAAAATTAGTTGCCAAATTCTGCTTTTCTGCTCAGGAGGAGATTATGCTTAATTAACACCTGAAATGCTAAAATACATTTTTTTAAATGAGAGTCAAAAGTCCCAGGCAACCAATGCACATGGCTTTCCCTACATCACATATCAAATTGACCAACAAAAGACCTATGCATTTAGAGTCCAAATTAATTATTTCAGCAAATCAGCAACAACAACATCTATCAACATCTCCAGTTACATTACATCCACATTTTAATGAAAAAAAGTTTGTGATATAATGCTGAAGACCAGAGACAAAGGGCAGCACTGGCAGTGTTTAATCATATTAGCTGTATTTTTGTTGTGAAACCAGGAACTTCAAAATAGGTATTGTTCAGTTATGATTTTCAGAAATATGGAGGGGGAAAAAACCCTTTGCTACTTACTAGTATTCTTCTTTTTTGTGTCTCATATGCCTGTGCTTTCTCTTTCATTATTTGGCTTGGCCAAAATGATGTCATCTTCATCCTAAACTATGCTAGGCCTCCAGGTACCCATGTGACATGTCGTCCTGTTGTGCCATGGTGGCACATCTTGGGGAACTGCTACAAGCCCAAGACAACCTTCCCACCTTCCCTGTGCTCTTCCGCTGGCCTTAGCATCAGACCTCTTTCCCTCCAGTCAGCCCCACTTCTATGACAAATATTCACTCTCCACAATTTTTATTAATTTCCATCCTTCCCACAGTCGCTTATAATCATCCTCCTCATCTTTCCTATCTTACTCCCCTCCATTGCTTCCCATAATGTTTCTATCGACTCACCCAAATTATACAGAGTTATTAAATTAGGCAAACAATGCAGGATCCTTCAGTTTCAATAAGCACGACTGTTCTTCTATACACATGAACCAGGTATTGGATCTGACTGCTCCCAAGGCAAGAACTGTCCTAAAGCCAGAGCACAAGCCTCGACTCACTCTCGCAGGGCGTCTGGCAACTGCCATCATAAACCAACCTTTACACGAGATATTTTGAGAACTGATATATGCAACAGTGTAGGACGCAGCCCTGAGAAAGGAGTCCCTCTCACCCAGGATTTGGTTCACACGTTCACTGCTTTTACATATTTCACAGCCGCTAGCCCCCTTTGTTAAAGAACACTACACTGCCTTTCAGATGTGCACCCGACTGCTGGCTGCCCGCTGCACATCTGCACGAGTTTCTCAAAGCTAAGCTGCAAACACTCATCATTCCCTGCGTGAGCATCTGAAGGAGCAGCTGCCTCATATTGATGAAAAATCTCTGCTTGCACCTAAGAATGTCAATTAGTCAATATTTTACTATTCATTCTTAAGCTCTGCCAAAAGTTTTACTTAAAGAATAGAAGTGACAGACTTTGGCATTTCTCCAGGTCTACAAAGGAGGCAAACACTAAAGACCACTTTTTGCTGACGCAGTTTTAAGAGTTTTGAGCATGATTAAAAAGCCTATTTGGCCAAAAAAAATCGCAAACTTTAAAGGAACACTGCTAGGTCACACCTAAGCATCAGGGTGGGGATAATAAAAGCAAAACAACATGAAAACAAAGCACTTTGTGAAAAAATGCGTCCCTCTTCTATATTTTTTTTTAATTCTATTTATACTAACAGTACAACCTTTACCACCCAGACATTGCTGTAGTGCCTTGGCATGGAGGAACCTGCACATGAGACGTTTACAGTTTGAAATTAGGTGGTTGCTGTTGTCCTGCAGCAGGGGTTTAATCTAATCTGTTTTTTATACTTAATAGAAAAGGACAAGGAGAGTTTATGTGCTCCGTTAACACATCTCAGGAATTTCAAATGAGGAGGCACAATTTCATAAGCCATTCAATTTCTGCCTTCAAGGGCACACCTGCTTTGCCCAGAATCTAGGAAAACCTGCACTATACCCCAAATGAAACTGGGCTCTTGAGCACTTCTGAGCACCCTGCTAAGTGCCTTCTAGGCAGTCTCAGCCTCTCTTCTTCTGCAAAAAGGGGTAACATTCCTCCTTTATAGCTCTACAGGGTTCTGTTAACGTGAATGTCACCTTATTAAAGTATTAGAAAATATACTGTAGGTTGATAAGGATATTGAAATGAACATTTGATGATCAAATTTGACAGTGTGTCTTTAGTGGGAATAGATGTTGGTGTTATAATGGGGAAAGGCAATGACACGATTTGCAAGTTGGCTGGGAATATCAGACCCGCAACAGTTGTTCTCAAACAGCAACTACCACTAAGTTGCTTCAGGCTAAATCCTCTCCCCTGGACAGCTTTCAGCAATTTAACCTGCAGAAGGTTTCAAACATCTCCTCTTATGCCAGGTCAGTACCATACCTCGGCTTCATTTCTAATGAGAGCCGTTATAGTCACACAAATCATGGGATATTAAAAAAAGGCCAACCACATTACATCCCCCCTTCAGGGCCATAATAATGCATTTCCATTCCGAGCACACTTACAGGTTTGAACAAGGTTATCGAAAGAAATCTGAGCCACCTTAACTTAATTTTATTGTCCCACTTCTTTAGAAAAAATCAGGTACTTGTCTTTTTTAATATCTCCCAAGCACTTGGTGTTAGGAGCTTAATTACAGATTTGTAAATCTATACTCATGAAACGTTGCATTTTCAGTGTATTATAAATGAAGGATTTACAGTCTCAGAAATTTGGAGGTTACTGAGGATGGCAAAATTGCAGGGAGAATGTGGAATTAATAATAGTCAGCATGTGTTATTGAAGAAGAAAACCTGTGAAAATATGGAACGTGACCATTTCTCAAACCAGTAAAAACATTTCCTTTATACGGACAGGTACATGAATGTTTATCTACAACCACTTTTAGGAAAGAACAACACAGAAAAAGGTTACAGGCTGGGTTGTAGGTTGTGCCTAAATTGGATGCATCTTTGAGCATAGGATGAATAATGGCCCTGAAACACTCATCACGTATGTACAAGGAGCTGTGTCTATACTGGTTTCCCCTCACTTAGCAATGCTGAGGTCTGATTTTTCTCTTTACTTACCCCTTTCAGATGTTCAGCTCTTTAACTCTCACTGCAATCTAGTCACAGAAGCACTTGTCCTGTTTTTTTTTGGTGGGAAGGAAAGTTGAGGGAGGGGAAACTGTTTGGGGAGTTATCAGTGTCCAGTTGAGATAATAAAATGGGCAAAACTGCACAGCCCCTTTGAAAGCTGGCCCTACTGCGGCTCTTGAGCACCAACCGGTAAAGACTGAGCGCTCTTGCCCGTTTTTAAAAAAATTTGATCATTTCACTGCCAATTCCATTTCCCCATGAGCTGCATGGAACAAGAAATGGCAGAAATACTGCAAACCCAGGTGCTTTTTAGGCAGTGCTGCAAACCGCATGTCCACCGCCTGTTGGGAAAGCCACAGGACGCCGCTGTCCTCCCCACGCACTTGGTCACCTGAGCAGAGCCAAGAGCTTTGCTGGTGCCACATATCTGCAGAAACAGTTTCTTGCCTGAAACACAGTAAAACGTCTTATTTTCTCCTCTGCTCTGATGACCATCTCACCTCTGTGGTGGAGCTCCACCAGGGTTGCTCGGCAAGGAGCTCACCACAGGGTTTTCACCATCGGTCGTGGGCCACAGCCACCAAAAAGATTTGCCATTGAGAAGGCATCATTTACCATGACCTCCCAAAGATAGCAGTAATTAACCAGTTTTATACAGGTAATCCGTATCTAATATAACAAACTCAGACTGCCATCCTCCCTTGGCTCTTACACAAGCTCAAAAACAATAATTAATTATCCCTTCAATTGTGAAGAAAGCTTAGGATTTCTCTACATTTACCAGGAGATGACAGCAGTCTCTCAAACACCTTTTGCATTAAGTGCTGGCAAATTATGATTTTCCCTGGCAAATACTGAATCACCAAGGCATCTTTTATTTTAGGAACTCAAAGCATTTTTCAGACATTAATTCAGTAAGCCTGGCACCAGCTCCGTCAGGAAGAAAAGCAGTTCTGTCCCCTTTTCCAGGTAAGCCACAGACGTGTTAAGTGCTTTGCTTAAGGCCAGATGTAAGTCACTGGGAGCACCATGAACAGTACATCGCTCACGCTGCTGCCATCATCAGCTTACAAAAATAAAAGGGATAATTAATGATAGCCTCTGAATTAACATTAGAATTTAAGGAGTTCGTGGTCATTATATAAGATTCATCTAGCTATAATTTACCTGGTTACTGTTAACTACCCGTTGTCATGCAACAAGGAGCCTTGGAAAGGAAAGTCTCCAAAGAATACTCCTCAAATGTATTCTCTTTAATGTTAACATAACTCCAGATTAAGCTGACAGACATCTACGCTGAATCAGTCAAAAACAAACCACACACCATGAAAAATCACATAACAACCAACCCTTCCATCACCAAGCCCTGGAGGGCGCACGACTCCGGAGCATGTGTTTCCAGGATGCCACAGCAGCCACTTAGCACCAATTAACAGCTGCAATTACACACTAATGTAAGCAAGTGTCGTGACTTTTCTAGGGGGGCTTCAGTGGAATGGGATATTTTTATTATCCTAAGCAAAAGTTTTAAATTTACAGCTGTCATTCACATAACAGGTTTATGGATCATTTACTAATACTGTATATTCTCCGATCCTTTCAGCTATAAAAACTCAATTGTTGGTTATGATTCATTGGTCACACCAATGCAAATCCTGCCCTTTAAATATGGTGCGATTAATTTAATAGTTCACTTAGGCTGCATTAAATTATCCAGTGGAAATAAACAAATAGTTTAATTCCAGTGGAATTTCACATTGTTTTTATAACACAGCAATAATTTAAGCAAATCAGAAGTATCTCAGAAACATTTTCAGTAGTAATTGCCATATGCTGCTATTAAAAATTATCCTAATTCTTGGTCAATTACAATAATATAAAATATTTCAGCAGAAACTATAACACTGTAACATTTGCCTGGCAGTTTCCCTGAGTCCTTATGTTGTGATTTCCAAAGCAACTAGGATTTAACTTACTTTAGAAAGTGTAAAATATGGAAATGAGTCCAATACAAGTAAAGCAGTTCAATTAATTTTCACACGTGAGTTGCTTAATAGGAAGCTTTTGAACAGAACTTGACTGCAGCAGAAGAAAAGCATTGCCTAAATCCATCAATCCTCACCCRGGACCAAACCACTCTGTTGTAGTACTTCATATTCATCATCCATTTGGGGACAAGCAACTCATCATTTGTTTTGTTCAGTGAAAGGTATAAAATAATTCCTAGACTACTGCACATAGCCTCAGCCCCCTTTCTAATGTTCCTACGGCAGAGACAGCAATTTTTTTTACATGGAAATGCAACATTAGCCAAGTCCTGAATGTAAAATTAGCCATGACATGCTGCAATTTGGCTGTCAGGAAGGAGGAGGAGGCACCTCCTTTGAACACGGGGCCCCTTGGGATTTTACCGTGATCCTGTAGAAACGTTCTCATATACCAGTTGCGCAGAGATACTTGAGGACACAAACCTTCCCATCCTTGCAACTGGCCTGCAACTTTGTCTGGGGATTTAAAAGAGCCTAGTTTTCAAAAGGTGGCCTCCACTATATCAAACCTATTTCAAAAACTGCCTGGAGGTGAAAGAATATGGCTTGAAACGCAAGTCTGAGACAATGAACCCTGTGATAAACACAGAAGTGCTAAACCTCACGCAAACCCAAACCAGCACATGGATGCCCGGTCCCTTGTAATGAGGAGCCCCAGGAGCGGCACGATCCCAGGTCGCTGCGGGAAGGCTTGCGCAGGCTGCACGTCAGAGCCAGCATTCACAGCCACGGACCAAGAAGCAGCAGAATAATGCGACAGGGAGATTCAGGTGAATTTACCAGTTTGGGCTGTTGCTTTTCACTTAAATCAACTTCTATTTTAACTCTCTGTAGTGTAGGAAGAGGTAGAGCAGCAACATAAAATCTGTGGATTTTGACTCCTTGGCACATGATCTGATACCAGGACATAACCCTGACTCCCTTCTCCACATGCCTCTTTTGCAAGATCTGAAGCAGAAAGGCCAGAGTAGAGGTGGGAATTACTGGGACCTGGGACTTGACTCACTTCTGGAGGTCAATTTTCTCCACATTGTCAGCGTCTTCCAAACCCAAACTGAACTTCCTCTTCTCCCCTGTGAGCACAACATATGGCTTTGTTCGAGCTAGGCCTGCCATCTGAAAATGAGGTTGCATTAATATTTCAAATCACATTTAAGCAGTGTTCCTTCAAGTGGGTTTCCTGCGCGCTTGTCTTTGCGCACAGCCACCTTGGGAAACCACGGCTGAGCTGCTCTCCGTCACACACAGCGAGGTGGCCTGCCGGGGCCCGCGGCTGCAAACGCACCTGCATCGATCTCCAGCAAGCACTCGGTCAATCAAGTTTCTGACCATCTTTTGCAACTACAAGTATGACGGTTACTTTCTGTGCTAATGCATCTCAGTTGAAAGGATGAACAGTGCTAAAAAACATCTTAGATCACTACTGTGACTTCAAAGGAAACACAAAGCACCGCTCAAATGCAGATTACTGTGTTTGCAGGAAAATTGCATGCAAGTGTTCATCCTTCATCTAGACAGCAAAGAGCAGTAAAATTAAGAGCATTTGAGTTACTCAAGTCAATCACAATTTGCTCAGTTACCATTCAGTAAAAAATGAGAACAGCTGTATTCTCTAAAGTCAGTTATTTGCCCTTTAATAATCACCCGGCTCCAATTCCATCCTTCTTGCAACACTTTTTCAGGGATGAAACTCAGCAGGGAAAGAAGCATATATGGAGCCACTGGATCTAACCTGCAGCATACTTTTTGTCCATCTCCATAAATTTATAACTTCATAGCATTCTCTGAAGGTCTCCCCAAGAAATAGGCCTTTTCATATGATCGATTCACATACCATCATATACTGCAAGCTGGAAATACGTATCTGTATTATATGCATCTCCAAGCACAGGCAGTTTTCCAAAAAAACCTTTGCCATGAATTTAAATGAATTAAGTCATTTCCAAAGTACAATATTGCCTGGAAGAAGCAGCTAATGAAATGTGTGTATGCTTCTTTAGCTAAACTTTAGGAAAGAATTTTAACCCAACATCAGGTCAGTCTAAAATTATTCATGTTTAAGGCAAAAATGAGTCTGAATCAGTCTTAAGTTAATACAGCTGATAAGGTTTTCCTGGCTCCCTTTAAGCATATGAAGGAAACCCTAGGAAAAATATTTCAGATTTTTAGTTCTTTCTGCGATGGCATTCCCTGGAGGAAAGACAAACCATAAAAACACTGCCTGTCTTTCATTTGCTAAGTTTTCATATATAAACATATCACTACACAACAGCAAGAATTAGTATCTTTTTAGCAACCAGAGTGATTTATGCTAGGCTTATGTTAGATGTAGGTATTCTTAGGCATCCTATGTGTGGCAGTACAGTCCATGTGATAAACAGCATTCATTATTCAGCAATTCTGATCACTTCTGAAGACACTTTGCCCCCACCAGTGCATTTTCAGCTGAACTATTTCCTATCATTCAAATCTTTGTCTGTGTTTCCAGCAGCTGCGTAGGAACAAAGCCCTGCTCAAGAAGCATTTCTTTGCAGGACATGTAATTATTAAATCGTGTTCTAATTACGGATCATAAATTACAGAAACTTCTTTAGAGGGAAGGTATTGTATCTCCCACGATGTTGTGTATAAATGTAATGCTAATTTTTGAAGTTATGCTAAAAGCCTTATGGGTTAAAAAAAACAATGCTATTTTGTGACCAAATCATGAATCCTACATGAATCTCACACTTTGATTTTTAAGATGCTATTAAAAGTTTCAAAAAGTGTGCACAAATATTATTTCCTATTAAAATGTATAAAAGTCAACACATGCCACCTCTGCAGATGCAGGGGGTGATGCAGTCGGTGCTTGCTGCAGGAGGAGAAGCGAGTGAAGCTGCTGGTTACGCTCTTTCTATAGACAGACAGACATCAGCCTGCTGCCAAGCCTGTCTAGGAAGCCTCAGTGCTAACATAAGCGCTCAGGTCCCAAAAAGCAACTAGGAGCCAAGAACAGATTAAAGAGATTCAAGCCAGGAGCATAAAAACCCAAGAAAATACCTTGGTGCTCGCTGCAGCTGGACCCACACCACCGAAGCAGCGTGACGGCAGCAGTCACAGGCTGCACCAAGATGCAAAACCGCAACCTTACGTGTGCCACCGGAGCAAAGCGTGCCCGCTGGGGACTGGGGCCGCCAAGGAGCACCGGTGGCGCGTTTCGGCTCCTGGCGCTCAAGGGGAGCCCAGTCCTCCCGAGGCTCGCTGGGCCTCGAGAGCTGGGCACCAAAGGCTGGCAATTTTATTTTATTTTTTTTAATCCAAAGACACTGTAACATAAACTCGAGGATGCCATGAGAAGGGCGCTGCCTTCTTGTTGCATTAGGATCTACTAAGGTTTTGTCCAGGGAGGCCGAATAAGGAGGACAGGTCAAAGCAGCCTCGGCTGAAAGGCTGGCGAGCAAATGTCACGGTTCGTGAGATTTTGCTGCCATCTCCTGATGAGAAGACATTACATGGCAGAAGCCAGCTGCGGGGCTGCCGCGGCGTGCTCTCAGCCCCAGCAGCTGCGGTTTGCAGCAACAACCTCACGGTCATCCCAATTTTCCTGCTCTAGCTTTCTCCTTTCCCAAGTAGGAAACAGGGCTTGTGCGTATTACAGCATGTCTGTTGGGATACAGCAGCTACATACCATTATATTGCACATAATAAGTATTTTAATAATAAAAAGCCCTCAATACAGACCACTGGTCACCTTAAAGTGATCACCTTAATTCTCAATGATGATATCCGCTGGATTTTCTTCAGTTTTTATATTTACTGTTATTTTTGTTTTTTAAGTGTTTGTTCTCCTCTGAAAATGGGTTAAATATTTTGGTGTCTCATTGAATGGAACATTTTTACATTTCCAATTCGTGAAAAAGGGAACTTTATATAATATGCAGAAAGATCAGCCTACCATTAAAATACACATTTTCCCGGGATAACGATGAGCATCCCACTTCTGTTTTGCATGACACAGGCACAAGCCCTGATCACGGTGGGAATGTTCCACGGGCAACTTCGTATTAAAACTTATACAACAGCAGCAAAATTGGAGCAAGAATAGTTCATTTGTAGTGTCCTGATCTGCAGAGTTTTTTCAGTATCTCAGAAAGAATTTATGTTTTTCTATGCCACAATATAAATCAGATCTTCCCATTTCTATTTTAGTTCCATTTGTTTCATCCTCATTCCCCATTCTTCGTTGCAGAGGGAGCCAAATGAAATATTCTTTTTAAAGCCACTCTCTTCTCCTCAGTCAAATGTCATACCAATAGCATTTCAGCATATGTAATAGGGCCACGGAAGCTTTTTTTTCCTTCACTGCACTTAGGATAAACTTTGAATTCCCGGGTGAATACTTAGAAATTATTAATATTGTGTCTGAATGTACAATTTCCAAGAAAAGCACTTGTTATCTATTTTAACTCCTTCCTCACTGCCTCCCACACTACACCTGGACTTCGGTGACCACTGACATATACCATTGCTGTCAAGGCTGCTCTAAAATGCAGGAGGCTCAGCAAAGTGCAGTGTGGCACCACTGAGGTCCCCAGCCTCGATCAGCACAGACGGGCACCGGGATTTTCCACAGGGGGGTAATAGCCCCAGGGCACAAGCCAGACATGTCCAACGGTAGTCAAGATATTCCCCTGGCATCGAGGGAAATCTCTGCACCTAAATCATACCATGGAGCCGGAGGCTGGTTTCCCACGTCTCTGACGGGTGCCTGGTGGGGGACCGTGCCTTCTGCCCTCAGTCCATTGCTCCGGCCCACGGGAGAAAATTATTTTAAGTTTTTTCCAGCAAGTTGATTTTCCCCTTTCTATCTCATAGCAGTGTGGAATAAGAACTTTTTCTTTCTTTCTTTCTTTTTTTTTTTTTTTTTTTTTTTAATATCAAGTATTTTGATAGGATAGAAACAGTCTTTTTTGCCAGGTGCCTCTAAAGGTTTTTCTGGAGGGTTGAACAGGAAAGCCCCAGAGAGAAGAAAATTTCCCACTTCCTTATGTTCCTACTGCCCCGTCCTCTTCCTCAACTAGCTGTGGAGCCTGAACATCCATGTAATTCACAGCTAATCCTGGACGCCCTCCTCAACGGACCAACACCACCGAGACGGCTTCTTAGCCCTCTGTTTATTTTTCAAATCTAGTCAAATGAAGCAAATCCCTCATTCACATCCCATCCAGCCCTTCCAAGAGGAGGCAGGGAAACTGAGCTGCTTGGAAACTTTCCTGTGGACAAACCCACAGCAATGTCCAAGGGACTTTACCGGGACGAGGGCAGCCTGCTGCCCTTGGCACGCCAAGGCACATGGACACATTTGCTTGAATACCCTCTTTATGCACCCACACCTTCAGACTGAGACCATTTCTCGTTAGTCCCCTTTACTTTGTAGTCTGGTAAAAATACAGCTGTTGACTGACGATGGAGAAGGTCAGGCACTAAACTACTGCCCACATCTACTCATAAGGCAGTAAGATATTAACAGTCTTAAAATGCATGAACAGAGTCAGGGGAAACTCTCTAATTGTGAGAAGAGCTAAGAAGGTGAAGACTTAAATCACTGTTAAAAATTTGGAAAACATTATAGGACCTCTCAAGGTACCTTCCAGTCTTCTTTTCTATGACTGCCTGAAAAAGAGCACTGCAACCTGTGTGCATTTAAGTTAGAATCAGTACAAAATATACTCTGGAAGTTGGCCTGATGTGCAAGGAATAAGCTTGGTGTATATCAGCAATATGTCCAACTTCTTATGATCTTCTCACTAGATACCAGCTACAGTATACAGTTAGGGATTTGTCCTAAGCTCAGATAACCTCTCATAGAATAAATAACCATCCACTTTTCAGTAATGAGCGCCACAAAATTTAACTAAATTTGAATTATAGAAATGATAGGAAATCCATAATATCCTGCGATTATAACTGAGATTTGTTTACTTCACCAAATCTAATGCCATCTGATTAAATTTTGTAATGTTTACATATTGTACTACGAGCTTGTTCAAACATCAGAAAATGAGATTGACTCTTCAACAGAAAATGATAAACAAATGAATGCAAATCCATCGACTTAAAATGTAGCAGACTGCATTGTTTATTATGGATGTGGATCTGAAATGCTATCTGTGTTCAGAGAACTGCAATGCTGCGCAGCACACACATCGTTAATTGGCCTGCTTCTCATCTAAAGTGGTTTCATTTAATATATTTATTCTCATGCATAATTTATTGATATTTCTTGCATAATTACTACATTTTTAAGAGTTTAGTGGTTTTAGTTCATCTATGCAGAATGGTTTGAGAAGCTAGGCATAAAAAGTCACGACCACATAAAAGTCGTCACCAGGGTTCAAACTCCAGCCCTACCTTAGGCAAGCAGAAGGCCGCAGCTGTCAGTATATTAAAAACCACAACATCATGTTAGCTGCAGAATAAATTATCCTGCCCAACCAAGGGGTGCCCCAAGCAAGACCTACTCTTCATTTGAGCTTGATAGGTGAAGCTTTCTATACTTTGATTAAGTACATATTTAAACAACCATAATAATAAAATAACCTATTAACCAACAACGTAATTTGAACAGGCAAGATCACAGGAGTTCAAGATCTAGCCGAAACCCTCTTCATTATGATGTGCACCTATTCATAAACACATCCATCCACCGTGAATATCACTGGCAATCACAGCTAGTGCCTTCGAGCACTTAAAGCACGAGTCCCTGCAACACTAGACTTTTTCGCATGCAGAATGAGGCCCCAAAATAACTAAACCTGACAGAAAATAAATAGCCAATACTATATACCCTGCACTCCCCAGTCCTCACTCTTCAGAGACCCCATTTCTGGAGGGTTTTTTTTTTTTCTTAGACAAATGCATGCTCTCACAGTGGATCTCCTCCAAGACGACTGTGATTCCAATTTCTATGAATGGTGTTAATTCTTAACCAATCTGATGAGAAAGGCTGACACATCTGGAAAGTGGATCACTATTCAGAATCAAAAAAAAAAAAATCCATGAACCATCTCACTCACCCTCTCTGTTCTCTCTCTTTCAAGAATACAAATAATGAAGAATACCAAGGTGTTCCCCTCAGGGAAGATTTGCATCATCCTTGATCAAATGACTATTAAAGTTCTTACTTCCCCATAATAAGATATTTCAATCTCTGCCTGTGCTGTCTCAAAGTGGGGAGAAACTTTTGTCTTGCCTGCAAAGTTTCAAAAAACTGGCAGGCAAATGAAAAATTCATTGAAATTTGAAGATGAATCGCTTGGAGAACCACAACACACAGCACTGCACATACTGTGCCTTGAACCGCTGAGTGGAAATACTGAACTGTATACTTTAAAAAAAATTCTAAATCAAGATCCACAGAAAAACAGAAAGACAGCTGATCAAATCTTTTACAAGAAACACTTACGAATAAATGATAAGCAAAACTATTTGCTTCATTTTTTACAATAGGGCACGGCACATAAACAAATCTATTGATTGTCACATCCCATGAAGAAACATATGGCTCCAACCTAATAATGCAAATGTGTCCACATTTTGAAGCAATTAAGCTGGCATTATTAGGAGGCATGTAATTGATATATAATACATCTCATATTTTCACCTAGGGCTTTCCTTCTAAATCTGTTTCTTCCTATTCACCATACTGCCTGTCAGCTGAATGCTAACAAAGAAAAAGTTCTTTTAGCATAAGCAAGCTCAGGAGAATTGTGGCACATAGCTGGCATTTAACATATTTCTAACATGTTATATGCAATTATAACGTTCTCTTACCTCCTCATAGCAGCTAAAACACCAGCTGCCTGTACTACATGTGAAAGAGATTATAGTATCTTCAGCAGAGCCAACATCTGTCACTGACGTCCACAAATGGAGGCTTCTCCGGATTTTCTCCTATCCACCGCTGGACACAGAAGCTGAAACAAGCAGGAACAGATAGTTTTGTCCCAACAGGCTGGAGAGATGGGCAGAGAGGAAGCTCATGAAGTTCAAGAAAGGGAAGTGCAGGGTCCTGCACCTAGGGAGGAATAACCCCAGGCACCAGGACAGGCCAGGGGCTGACCTGCTGGAAAGCAGCTCTGAGGAGAAGGACTTGGGGGTCCTGGTGGATGAGCTGACCGTGAGCCAGCAACGTGCCCTTGTGGCCAAGAAGGCCAATGGTACCCTGGGCTGTGTTAGGCAGAGTGTTGCCAGCAGGTCGAGGGAGGTGATCCTCCCCCCCTGCTCAGCCCTGGTGAGGCCACATCTGCAGTGCTGTGTCCAGTGCTGGGCTCCCCAGTACAAGAGAGACATGGAGCTACTGGAGCGAGTCCAGCAAAGGGCAATGAAGATGATGAAGGGACTGGAGCATCTCTCATGGGAGGAGAGGCTGTGAGAGCTGGGCCTGTTCAGCCTGGAGAAGAGGAGGCTGAGGGGCATCTTATCAGTGTGCATAAGTATCTGCAGGGAGGGTGCAGGGAGGGTGGGGCCAGACTCTTTTCAGTGGTGCCCAGTGATGGGACAAGAGGCAGCAGGCACAAACTGAAACACAGGAAGGTCCATCTGAACATGAGGAAAAACTTCTTTACCATAAGAGTGACTGAGCGCTGGCACAGGTTGCCCAGGGAGGTTGTGCAGTCTCCTTCCTTGGAGATATTCAAAAGCCGTCTGGACACAATCCTGTGCAACGCGCTCTAGGTGACCCTGCTTGAGCAGGGGGTTGGACTAGATGATCTCCAGAGGCCCCTTCCAACCTCAACCCTTCTGTCATTCTGTGAAACCCATGTCTTTTCTTATGGTGGCTCTACAATTACAGAATCTAATTTTTGCAGAAAATTGAGCTCCACCAAAAGGAGTCCCCATTTAGAGTTCCAGCAGTCCTAAATAACAGCATATAATATACTAACTTTGCCTTCCTTAGAGATGTCCATCAGCACCAGCTGTAACAAGAACATTGCTCATAAATTCAGGGTGGCCTAATATGCCTTAATCGCCTTGGTCCTTGAAATACATTCTGAAAGGTTTTGTTGTGCGTGTTTCTTTAATGCAGAAACAGAGTTCTTCCCTAAAATTATCCAGACACTGCAACAATGCTTATACCAGAAGACATGAGCGCAAGCGACAAAATAAACAGCAGCCAGAGGCTAAATCAGAGCTCGTCAGGATCAGTCGATGCCGCAGAGAAAGCTCTGGCTGTGACGTAGCATTTTGCATCTGTATTGCGTCCAGGTATGGAAACTCCAAATTCAAGGCAGAAATTAGAGCGATTGTGGTATAAAGAACAGTGAGTCATTTAAATTCTTCAACTTTTACTGTTAGAAAATAGGTTTTAATAAGAACAGCTAGCTTAAAAAATATTTTTTCCCAGTCATGCATACTGTAATGACAAGTTAAATCATGTTTTCCATTATATTAACATAAATACAGAGTGTATCATTAATGTTTCTATCCACAGAAATGTTTTGTTAGGCCACTTCTTACAGTGCAGCATGAAATACATCCATGTTAGCCTGGCCAAACGAGTATCGGGCATCTTTGTTATACAAAACAGAAGGGTCGCCTGTATTACACCCCATTCACAATTCGCTGTTCTTTATACCACGATTATTCTAATTTCTGCCTTGAATTTGGAGTTTCCATACCTGGACACAATTACACCCCATTTATCTCAGGCAATGCAAACATATATTACACGTTTAGTGCATTTGATGTTCATTATACTCAAGAACTGAACAGACAGAAGTACCTTAGATTCCTATTTTTAAACATTTTTATAGATATAAAGGAAATGAAATGGGCTTGTAACAGCACAGATAATTACTAGTATTTTTAATACTACAACTGAAGTGTCATTAACATTTCTCAATTATATGCTAAGACAAGTGTTATAAAACAATTATCATCAAATGTGTTGTCCCGAATGTTTTGAAGATGATAATGGACAGATGCTCTAAAGTGTGTAAAAATACAAAGTCTCTTTGTTCTTACCGGTTAGTCCTTAGCTGTTAAGAGCATATAAACTTTTTATGGATTTTCACAGATAATGAAGTTGCAGGCACAAGACAAATTTGCATGCTATTTGTGTTTGATGTATTACTTCTGGAGATACAGTGTCACAATGTAATTTAACTGTTAAAGTTTTGTTTTCAAGATAAATCACCTTGTCCTGACATTTAAATGAAGATAAAAAGAAGGGGATTCAAATTAAGAATTTTTAATGAATATTCTGTTGTAGTAGATTAATGGACATATTGCAAAACAACTAAGATCAATAATTCCATTAAAATATAAAAGTCAGTTTATTTTCTCCTTTAATTTACATCTAGTGTTCTGTAGCTTACCACCGAAAATACACATAATTAGTAGACACTAAAAGACACTAAAACTGTAAGCATGGCATTGTTGGGGTTTGGGGATCCTTTTTCAGGAGAACTGTAGCATTTTTCTTTGAAACTTCAGCAATCTGAATAAGTGAGAACATTATTCTCTCAAATGTTAAACCCATTCACAGAACAGGTCTGAAAATGAAGCAAAGCTCACAGTGCAGCTGCTTTTAGCACTGCTGTCTTTTTCTTTTTTAATTTATTTCCCTAACAAGTCTGCAAAAAGCATTTTGGCCAGTATCTAAAATCAATACAATCGCAGGTTACGCAGCAAACACTCGGGGAAAGCGCTTGATACTGTGCCACAGCAGATCTCACCAGACCACAAATTACTTTCAAACAGTATTTGCTCACAAAAAATGGCTTCTGCTTTCTCCTGCAGGGAGGCACAGGAGTGACACATCCCCAAAGCGCTAGAGAAAGTCCATTGGAGGAAGATAGGCATGGGGGGAAAGAAAAACACAAAAAAGGACTGGTTGCACAGATACTTAAGCATGCAGAGGTGGACCTCCATACCTCCTGCTCTGTGGCTGTCACCTTCACGTCACTTCTCCTCCTGGGCCAGGGTCCATGCTGTGGTAGCAGCTAAGCCTTAGCGGAGCGGTTTAAGACCTGCATGATACAGGCAAAAATCCATCCCCACGTGGATCTAACTGGGCCAGTTTCACTCATTGCCCGAGCTGTAACAGCATATACCGATGGCCACAGTTATAATTAGGGCATGGCTCCGTCTCCTTGTTCTCCTGTCCCACACACCACTTCCTCCCCCACCAAAACCCTCTGCCTGCTTTCTCTAGCCATTTTTCTCCAGCAAACCTGTTCTTTCTCACACATCATTTTACTATCGCTCTGCAAACACTGGAAGAGATAGAGCACTTCTGTACTCTCTTCATTTAATTTAAGCACAGTACATCTTTAAAGCTGTGATCTGCAGCCATCCACACTGCTCCGCTCAAGCGTACCAAGCCGTTACCTGAAACGCTCTTAGCCTTGTCCTCGGCACCCGCATGTACACGTCAGCGAGCCGGTCACCCGCCGTTCCCAGCACGACGGCAAGAGGAGAGGCAGCTTCCCAGCGTGAGGGACACTCACAGCAGAAAGGTGTTGGCACAGCTGTTGCCTTCGCCGGAGCAGGGGAAGCCTTCGCAAATGGCACTAACGCTACCAACAGTGCACAGAGAGCATCTGGTGCCACTGAAGTTCCTTGAGTGCTTGAAATGGGAAAATTTAAAAATAAGTAAATATAAAAATTTAAATTTAAATCAAATTAAATTTTAATTTTTAATTTTTTAAATTTTAAAAAATTTAGAAAGCACCACAGAAGTTCTACAAAACGTTCCCATCAGTATAATCTCAATTGTGCAATAACCAGGCACTCGCTATCTTCTGTGCAGCAGAAGGGATCCAGAGCACAACTTGGTTTTCCAAGCAGGATTTTATACGGCACGCTGCTGTTAGAAAAGCCCTGCGTATCCTTTATCTCTCTTTTCCCTAAATGTCTTGTTAAAGAGAAGTCTATAAATGCATTTCACTTTAAGTACAAATGCAGCCCATTGCTTTCAACTTGATTATACAGGTGTTTAGTCCAACTCGTATGTCACTTCTTCCAGTGGATTCAGAATCAAGCAACGAAATCTCTGGGACAGCGATGGTGTCTCAGCAAACACATCATTAACAAGACATCAGTCTCACACATGAGGTTTGGAGGTGCTCAAACACACATAAATAATCAATGGAGCTAAATCGGTGCTGAATCACAACCACCATCCCCACCAGCGCAGACCTACAACAGAAATGCTAAACGTTACCAATAATTACCTTAGTGCGGCTCTGAGCAACAACTTCTCTTGATTTTATCTGCAATTAAACACATTGTTTTTTCTCTCCATTTTTGTTTCTGATACCAAAAACAATGTTAAAGTTGCACCAGATTACAAATTTTTATGGAAGCGATTCCCATAAAACACCAGGCTTTCAGGATGACTTTGGCTTTCAGGCTGGACTTTGTGTAGGAAGTTCCCAGCCCTGTCTAGTTCTGCTGTCACTGAAAACATGAAAGAGAAAGTTCAGCTGCTGATGACACAAATTAAAATGGTTTCCATTTGAAAGGATGTGGAATTTTATACTAGATTGAATTTGACACCATATCACTAAAGCGAATATAATTCACTGTGATCTCCTTGCCATTTAGAACCAATGGCCCAGTCATGTGTAAATGCACAGAGTTAAAGAAAAAAGAAAGGCACGATAAAGCAAAGACAGACTATAATGCCACCAGTATCCAAGCAATCAGCTTCATTGTGTCTCTGTGATGGAAGGAAAAGTAAATATTAAACGTAAAGAGGATTAAGGTTTTACAGTATTCAGGAATGTAAGCTTTACTACAAACCATATTCAGTGGCTATATATCTGTGAGCACATGTACATCACTCCATATTAGATAGACTTCGTGCATAGATTACAAGCACTAACTCACTGCTCAATACTGAATCAGACCTC
This sequence comes from Casuarius casuarius, assembly GCA_003342895.1. Lineage (NCBI taxonomy): Eukaryota > Metazoa > Chordata > Aves > Casuariiformes > Casuariidae > Casuarius > Casuarius casuarius. The sequence goes on from PTFA01000026.1 coordinate 3,702,124, forward strand.
GAAGAACATTGAAGTTGCTGATATAAGGAGTACATTTAGAATCAAGTATGGAAAACCTGAGGGCCAGGCATCAAATCAAATAAGCTTTATGGGAGAGCGCACAAATGAGTGCCTTGAAGAAAGACCCATTCCAAGAGATTAAAACAAAAGCCCCCAAACTGGGACATTTTTGATGTAGTAGATCCTGACTTGTTTGTACACTGTGGTCCCAAGATTTTCAGAGTGGAGCTGCAACTCTGCACCAGTGCCTCCAGTTACAAGGAACCCCAAAGTGGTTCCTGAAATGCAAAACATCCCATGATGTCACCTTATTTAAAAAAAAAAAGTAAACAAACAAACAAACAAGCCTGGGAATTGCTGTACAAAACTGAGGTATAATGGCCTGTAAACAAATAACCTTTCCACTTTTCTCAATGATCTTCAGATGAGTTCCTAAGAGCTTTAGCCTGCAAATCCTTCCCAAACTGGGTAGTCTCATTAAAGCACTAGGCATAGGCTAGTGTTTTTTCTCTTAGCACTTTCTACTGGGTAAAAAACTCTCTGAGCTAGTATAGGCCTGTTTATAATCATTACTTTTTCTGTCACCATAGATATAATTTCAGGGAACGGTGCAGTATTTTCTATAAAATGTGTAAAATAGGCGAAGACACCACTGCAGGTACGTGTCGCTATAAAGCTCTGCCTATGTATGATTGCAGTCCACTTTTTACAGCTGTAGATGATTACAAGAATCATTAAACAGCACAAAATCATGCATGCTAATTAATGTGGAACTGAGTCTCCTCTTAGTTACTTTTTTCATGCCTGTTGAACTCCACTGAAATCAATAAAGTAAAGGGAAGATTGGTATAAAGACTAGTAAAAGTGATGTAAGTGTAGGGAGTCAGGCTCAGCAAATGTAATGAATGATAAAACTAAGAAATAGAAAAAGAAAATCAAACTTCCAGCTACATTCATGTATTCATTGCAACTGTGCACCATTACTATCATTCAGGCAATTTTCCTCATCATTAGTGTTCAAGTGATGCTTTGTAAAATTCTGGAGCTCAATAGAAAAGTAATGAAAGTGTTCAGAGCAATAGGAATAAGTGTATAATCCCTCAACAGCACAAGCTGAGACTTCAGAAGTTTATGCTCCTCCTTTACTCCCACTGCAAAACCACTCCAGCTTTCCAAAGTACTTTTCCAAACTTTCATTCTTTTTGCCCAGCTTTAGTCTCTAGGTCTCCTTGCTTCAGAAGATGCCTTCAGCATTCAAATGGACAACAGCTCTGTCCTTACAGATTTCGAGTCTGATTTGGGAAGCCGTCACCTGATTTAAAAGATAAGAAAAGTTCTCTTTCTAATAAACACAGGCCAGTCAAGCAAGTAGCAGGTCGCATTTACACAGTTCAATACTAACTTAAGGCCATTTTCAGTAGAATGAGTCTGCTAATAATCCACTTATCCATGAAGCAATGGTGCCAAAATGATAAAAAGATCATTTACAAGGCTGTATACTAACGCTAAGACTTTATTCAAACAAAGTTTCTTCGATTCACTTCCTCTTTCTCCTTCCTCTGGCACACTTTCCTACTGCCTCTCTCAAACTGGTGTTTCCAAAACTATGTGTAAAAAAATGTTTCAGCAATCCCAAGAGTGACATTGCACTGTGACATGTCAAGCTGAGCTAACTCTGTCATGTCGCATTACGTGATATAACATAATAGAGTTTGATAGGCAAACCTGATATGACACTACAACTTGAAAAGATTCACTTTTCTTCAAACGCGAGCTAGCATCACACTTTCTGCAAGAGATGCATGTAAAAAACGTTATCCACCTTTTTTCAGCTGCAGACTTAGCCCTTGACCTTTGAGAGATGGCTGCAGATGAAGAAGGCCAGACACAGCTGCAGCGATTGCCTCGTATGCTGTGACGATAACTTCACTGAAGACAGAATCGAGCTGTTGCCATGCTGGAAACTAACCGGCTTTGTACAGAAATGCAGAGATTGCTTCAGAAGTGCTTGCACTATACAGCCCTAATGATTATCAGAACTGGACAAAAATGGCTTTTATCTCTACTTTCATTATCCTGAAGAAAACTCAAAATGAAAAATTTTGATGAAAAATGTTGAAAAGAAGTTCTGACATTTCCATGGGCAAGAGTTGAGCCTTCACAGCAAAAAACAGTTGTCCAATTTCTGAAAGCAGCATTAAGTTTTTTTCCAAGACAGCCAAGCATTTACTATACAGATATTCATGGTGGTTTAATTTCATATTTCCAGTTAGCCCCAGTAATGAGGCTAACAGGAATATTCCTGAAGGATAATTTCCATGATAACCATATCAATACAACAAGGCAAATTCTCCTTAGGGTGGCTACATTTCTTTAAATGGAAATACACACAGAATCAACTGATCCAGTTTATCCAAAATCCCAGATATGGGATGATATGAAGGAAGGTCTTTTATCCAGTATATTTCTTCATAGATAATAGTTTCATAAACTACTCCTTTGCTAAGGAGCAGTCTGAAATTTACACCTAAAGAAGTTATTACAGGCTGCAAATGGATTCTGTTTAATCGGTCTAAGGGGATTTCTTATTTATTCTCTCAATTTCTATGTTTAATATGAATTTTCTAACTTTAATCTCTGCAAATCACACATGAGATTTTAAAAATCTTTGTTTCTTTCCTCTTCATCTCCAGTAATCAATGCTACTATTTTAACTCAGCTGGTAATTTTGTCAGTGAGCCATGAACCGTGATACAGTGAGTCAACGAACTGTGATAGATCCCTGCTTGGTCCACAAGGTAAACAACAGGAATTTATCTCACAGTAACTTATGCAATATTACTGAGTCTTTAAGACCATCTACTACCACATAGCGCACAAAACATTATTCTCTTAATTCTGCAGTAGGCTCTTATGATGAGCCTTGCTCCACAGGCGACATACTGCCTACTTAAGCTTGCACCAAAGGAGAATATAACTTTGGTAACAAGCTGGATATTCGTGAAACAGAGCAGCGTTGTAACTCTCCCCCCACTTCTATCCAAGGGAGACTGCGCTGATCAGGGTGAGGCAAGAGCATTCATGAGACAGCTCTGGATTTGGCAGTCTGTAGGTGTAGTCTAAAAGGCATGTTTTAGGGTTTGTTTAGACTATTATACTTGCAGGTGGGTTTCTTTGGATTTGGGCTCTGTTACTTTGAAACATGGGACTGGCTTTATTCTATACATTTATATATAAAAACAATGGCCAAAATTAATTGTATTATATTTTGAAAAAAAAAAAATCAAATCACAGTCAGTATTCAAAGGAAATGATCTTGGAGGTTTCTTTTTTTTTTTTTTAAAAGCAACTGCTGACTTGCATACCACTATCCTCCAGCTGTAACAATTTATGACAATAATAAAAATGTTTAAGTCAGCCTTACTTGTAGGCTGCAGCATAGGCTAGATAGTATGCAATTTAAATTCAGTGTACTGACACATTAATAGTTATTCTGTAATGATCCTACCTATTAATCATGAACCCAAATAGTGTCCCTGCTGTCTATATTTATTTCTCTCAGGACAGATGAAGTACAAGAAATCAGTCTCAGCACCAGAGAGCCAGGAACGCGCATGATCTCGTTCAGTTTGGGTTCATCTGCATTTCTGCTGTGTGCTATGGGGAATAATGCTGTCAGCGGATTAGCAGTACAAATTGTTCGGAAAGGGCTGCTGCAAGCAGAGCTGCGCTTGGCAGCTTCGCATCCGGCTCCTCTCTGCGAGCGCTGCCGGCAACCGGCGGAGGGGAACGGCGTTTCCCCCTGGACCTCGAGTTTGGTTTGGATGTCTTCAACTAACACCGCTCAGCGAGTTTATTAGGGAATAAAGCGTTTGGAGAACAGGTGGAATCGGACTTTGCCCACCAGGTAGGGCGCTATGCGCCTGCCTGCAAATTAACAAAAAACAGCTACTCRGAGAAACCATCAGAGCCGCGCCAAGCTGCCAACCGTGCAGGCACACCAGGGCCGCGCCACAGATCTCATCTCAGACAAAAGTACTGACAACACTTGAAGCTGGTTTTTATAAGGACAGTATGGATAACTGATTCCCTTTACTATGGAAGAAACCTGTGGCCGGGCAGGATCAGAGCGCGAGCGCTGGGGGACAGGAGTCGGGATGATCCGAGGGAAAYGCCTGCACGTGTAACACACCTCGGCGCATCGGCTGCGTTGCTCCATGGGCCAAATACCACGTAGCGACCCACGCTCTGAGTCATCGCCTCACTGGCCAGGGCCCTCTAAGCACCACCTTAAGGAACACTGAAATTTTGCCTAACTAAGCGACCTACACATTATAAGTGGTCGTATTTTATTCAATTCATCACAGCCTTCCCTGGTCACTTGGTGCTGTACAAAGTTAATACAACCAGAGTTACTGCATCCTAGCAGAACAGATATTTCAGGATCATTTGTAATGCCCAGAAAGGTCTATTTCTGCATCTCCATGGGTATCTTTTAGATGCTTAATTAACTCATAGAAGTTACTTTTCACACCGTTTAGTGGGTTTTGGAGGAGCAGAGACAGAAATCCCCATTTCCTAGAGCGGGGCTGCCCGGTTCACGGGGCTGCCCAGCCGGCAGCCAGGCTCCCTTTCTCCTCTRAGCCAAAGGAGAAGAGAAGGAGATTTCTTATTCCAGCCCTTATTTCTGCTGCTAAACAAAGTGGAGGCGCTTCCCTTCTCCAGGGGGTTTTATTCCCTCCTGGCGACCAGCTGGGAGCGGAGCAGCTCAGCAGTGCTGCAAGGCAGGTGTGGGGGCTTCTCGTCGCAACTCTAAATACCAGCAATTTTCCATCTTTAACTGCCTAGAACTGTTGATATTAGTATAACGACCTTGTTTATATATTTATGAACCATTAATAAATCATTAAATGCTAATTATATTCCCTTTCTTTTTCCTCCATTAGAGCTGTTCCCCTTGTTGGTCTCTGTTGACAGGACTATTTTCAACCCACCAGCACATTCAGAATAACTATTCCATAAAGGATGTCGTCTAAATCATTTACAACTAACAAATGCTCTTAGCTGTGCTAGCACACAGCATCCTTCTATTCAAATGATATAAAAGGACTCATTAATCTAGAATATACAGCACAATAATATTAACAGCAGAAAACAGCATGGCATGGGTCAGAAAAGATGCTTGTTACAGCATTAACAAGGACCAACCAGGAAGATCATATCTCGTAATATTAAGTATTTATAGATAACTAGAGCTGTTGGATCTTCTAGCCTTTAACAGTTTTCTTGATATGTATTTTTAAAACTTCCAAAATGCTTRCCCCAGCCTCATGGCTTCAGAAAAAAGTGTCACAGCAGCAACATCTGTTAAAAGAGGACGATGCTTCAGCAGGTTCCCTTGTGCCTCTCCGCAGAGCAGGGCGCCCCCAGGAACACAAGATTGCCGAGAAAAAAATAAAAGGCATTTTTCTTGACTTCAGAGACTCTGCACTGAGCAAGGCTATCACTCATCTAAAGAAGTCCCAAAACCTTGATGGCAGTAATGAAACAAAATTTTGCCTTAACAGAGCCAGAGAGATGATGTAGCTCACTTTGGCTCCTGGTTTCTCTAAAATGATGAAAATACTGACAATATTTCAAGCTAGTTTTTATAAGGACAGTATGTGTAACTGAACTTTAATATGGAAGAAAACTAAAGAGAAAAAATAATGTCATATTCTCTTCCATTTTTACAGAAAGGGTTAATAAAAATTACTTGAAATATTTTATTATAAAATAAATTTTCTTTCAAGAAAAATAGGAAGCCAAGACTATCTTTTTCACAAACCCAAACATGAAGTGAGATGCAGACTACATAATGACTTCATGGTTGAACTGAGTACATGGAGTTCTTTAACAAACTTCAAAAACTCTATGGCTACAGCTTTAATTTATTAGAGCAGCTCTTGGGAGTGCCAGTGTACTTCATGGTCTGATGGTGCTTTTCACAGGACCCCTAATTTCCAAAGGGTTATAACTCAGCCACTCAAAACCATATCAAATACAAGACATCGTGCTTGCACTGTCAGCTAAAAAATAATCCACATTAGCTCACTGCAAATTGGCTATGTATGTTTTCACTGCTAATCTCCACATCCACAGAAAAAGGATTGCTTCTCTAAAAAATAGTTGTGTGCTGTTTCTTTTGGTATAAAAATATGAAATCATAATACTTAAAAAGTATAYGTGACACCTACCGAACACAGGCCCAAGCAGACGTGTAGCTGTTGTAATGATCCCTTTTGGGCAGGACTCCAGTCATAGTGGGCAGCGCTTATTGTAAGAAAAGAGGAAGAAAACAGTTTAATATACGTTAGGAGCCTCAGGTGCTCTCCAGTAAAAGCACTGTATTTGGTTCTGAGATGGCCACAGTT